>JAXISO010000456.1:0-22578 GCA_036785465.1 Colletotrichum agaves | reverse complement strand
ACTAAGGAACTAGGAACCCACTAAGAGACTACCTTATATTAATAATTATAATATAAGCCAGAAGAATATAGAGAACTCTATTATAGACCACCCTAATAAAAGTGAATTAAATAAGTATTAAAAGGAAATATCCAATACCCCAAAGTACCTATTAAGTAGTCCCCGCAGACTAATTACCTGCTATATTTATGGATAAGAAGACTATATTGTACCTTACTGCCTGAACTATAAAAATTGCGGTCAACTATACTATGGTAATAAACTATGCCCACCTAGGGACCCAATAAATAAGGATAATAAAAGGAACTATACCCTAAAATAGGATAAGGCCTAATTATACTATTTTAAGGTGGAATTAAGGGTCCATATTAAGGGAAAATAGTAGGTTAGTAGAGCCCTTATTAATTATAGAGTAGATAAAAATGTAATAGATTAGAGGATATTATTAAAGGATAGCTAGTTACTGGCCCTATAAGAGCCTACTAAAGGGTCACTAGTAATAAGTATATGGGGGGCTACTAACCCTAATTATAGAGAAAAGTATATTATTATATAACTAAAGGATAATATTAGAGTAGAAAAAACTATATTATATATATTTAAAGTTAATAATAGTAATAAATATAATATAATACTAAGTATACCCTAGGGAATAATAAAGAACCTAAGGATTAATTAAAGGGAATTAAGGTAAACCTTTTCACTAAGTAAGGATAGTATTAAAGTTATTTACACTAAAAAAGGGCTCTAATAGGCTATAAATAATACTAAATTAATACTTATTAGTACTCTAAAGGTTAAATAAATTTAATAAGCTAATCCACTAGAGATTACTAATTATAATTATCCAGAGGAGCCAGTACTAGTTCTTCCAATAAAGTATATAGATTTTAAGAATATTTTTAATATTAACTTCACTAATAAAGTAGTAGCTATTAGTACTACCTAGAGCCACCCTATTAACTTAGAACTAGGTATAGAGTTACCCTTTAGACCTATCTATTTATTAATAGAAAAGGAACTTAAGGAACTATAAGATTATATTAAGAAAGTATTAGAAAGGGGATAAATATAACCCTCTATAAGCCTAGTAAGTGCCCCTATTCTCTTTATTCCTAAGAAGGGGGGTAAATTAAAGTTATATATTAATTACTAGGGGCTTAATAAGATTACTACTAAAAACTAAGTACCACTCCCACTTATTAATAAAATCCTAAATTAATTATTAATAACTAAGATTTATACTAAGCTTAATCTCAAAGATACTTACTACTAAGTGAGAATCAGGGAAAGAGATAAATAGAAGACGGTATTTTGTACTCAGTATAAACACTATAAGTACCACATTATACCTTTTAGCTTAATTAATATACCCACTACCTTTTAGATATTTATTAATAAAGCCCTTATAGGCTTAGTAAATATTATTTATATTATTTATTTTAATAATATTCTTATTTTTTTGAATATAAAGAAAAAGTATATTAATATTATTAAAATAGTACTTACTAGGTTATAAGTTAATAAGTTATTTATAAACCCGGAGAAGTATATTTTCTATATAAATATAATTAAGTTTCTTGGATTTATTATTTTGCCTATAGGAATTACTATAGAGGAGGAGAGGGTTAAGGCTATTACTAAGTAGCTAGTACCTACTAACTTATAAGAAGTATAATAATTCTTGGGATTTACTAACTTTTACTACTATTTTATTAAGAATTATTCTAAAGTATATACCCCTATTATAGATCAACTAGGAAAAGTAGCCAAAGACTAACTAATAATCACCCTAGAGGCCTTAAAGACTTTTAAGAAATTAAAATTACTCTTCACAAGGGCACCTATCCTATAATATTTTAACCTAAGCCTATTAATATAAATAAAAATAAATATATTAGACTTTATAATTAAAGTTATTCTAAATTAATAATAACTTAATAAGTTATAGAAGTTAGTAGTCTTTATATTATAGAAACTTTAGGGGGTAGAGCTTAAGTATAAGGCACTAGAGGCCAAATTATTAGCTATTAAGAATACTATATTTCTATAAAAATACTATTTATTATATTCCTAATATTAAATTTTATTTATTACTAACTACCTAAGTTACTAGTACTTTACTAAGAAAAAAATACTTAATAACTAATAAATATAACTACTATAAAATCTTATTATATTTAACTTTAAAATTAAATATTAATTAAGTACCTAGAATATAACTAATACTCTATTATAAAGGCTGGATTATATACCCCCTAGTTAAGAGAGGGCTAATATAAAGAATATATTCTTAAATAACTTCTTAGGATAATTCTAAAAAGGAAAAGTATATATAATCCACTATAATATATTACTAGGAGAGTACTAGGGGGTTAACCTGGATAATAATTCTAAAATTTCTCTTTAATAGGAAATAAGAAAAGCCTAATTATAGAATAAATTCTATTAATAATTATTATAAAAATAAATAAGTACTAAGTAATTAATAAATAGTAATAATATACTTAAATATAATAATAGCCTATTTATTCTAAATAGTTATATTCTTAAGTAGGAGGTAATAAAGGTATTCTACAATAAACTATTTATTAGTTACTTAGGAGTTACTAAAAT
Source organism: Colletotrichum agaves (assembly GCA_036785465.1). Lineage (NCBI taxonomy): Eukaryota > Fungi > Ascomycota > Sordariomycetes > Glomerellales > Glomerellaceae > Colletotrichum > Colletotrichum agaves. Next base: position 19,962 of record JAXISO010000456.1, on the reverse strand, counting down.
ATTAAAAAGAATATAAAAATTATTCTTTTAAAAGTTATAGAAAAAGAATATAATAAATTATATTAAAATATATATAGTATATTAGAGAATTAAATTATAATATTACCTCCTATATAGTATACTTACTCCCTTATTAGTACTTACTAGGCTATTTAAATATATAATAATAGACTTTATTATTAAGTTACCTAAGTTACCCTAAGGTAAAAGGAGCCTATATAATTTATTACTAGTAATTATTAATAAGTTTATTAAGTATATTCTCTATATACTCACTAGGGAGTCCCTCACTATAAATAAATTAACTAATTTATTAGTAAAATACTTATTTTTAAAGTATAAATTATTAAAAACTATTATCTCTAATAGAGAGTCTCTATTTACTAGTAAATTCTAGGTAGAAGTATATTACTTATTAATTATTAGGAGGGCCCTTAGTACTACCTTTTACCCCTAAATTAATAGTTAAATTAAATAATTAAACTAGTATATTAAATATTTCCTTTATATATTTTATAATATTAATTAGGATAACTAAGTAAACCTCCTACCTATAGCTTAATTTATATATAATAATACCCACTATAAGGCTATTTAGTTATTACTAATAGAAGCTCTTATAAGTTATTTACTAATTAAACCTAATAATATAATATTAGACTTAGTAAAAGTTAAAGAAATACTAGTAATTAAGGATAGAGCCTAGGAGTTAATTACTAAGAGGGTAATTATAGCCTAATTACTTTATAGTATTAATAATACTTATATAAAGTATTATAATTATAAATAAATAATAATTACTTTTATAATAGGAGATTTAGTACTACTCTTTATAAGAAATATTAAATAATAGAGACTCTCCCACAAATTATTAAATAAGTACTTAGGACCTTTTATTATAAAATAAGTTATTAATAGAGGTTAAGTATATAAGTTAAATATTAAAACCTATTATTAAATTTATAATATTTTCTCCCCTATTTACTTAGAGCTTTACTTTAATATAGTAATACCCCTAAGAGATATTCCTATTAAAGAACTAGAGAATAATATATACTTAGTAGAATATATTATTAATTATAAGGAACTTAGGAGGAATTAATAATACCTTATTAAGTAGAAAAATTATAATAATACTAAAAATTTATAGGAGTTATAGAGAAATATTATTATAGAATTAAGGTAATTTTATAAAATAAAATTAGAATAATAGAATTATAATAATTATAAAGGAGTAATAGGGAGGTAATAAGTAATATACTTAATAATAGAGGTATAGGAGCTAATTTACTATTTTATAATAAAAAGCCTAACCTAAAAAGAAAAATAGAGTATTATACCTAAAAATAAGAAGTACTAATAATAGCCTATTAGGGGTACTCTAGTAAATTCTTAGTACTCTTATTAATAAGGAGCCTACTCCTCTATTTCCTCTTTCTCCTTCTCCTCCCCCTTAAAAACCATAATAAGAATATTATAATATTATAAAGTATTAATACTAAAGTAATAATAAGTAAGTACTAAATAATATTAACTTATATACTTTATATAAAGAGTAAATATTTTCTTTAAATAAGTAAAAATAACCCTAAGTACTTATACTTAAGTAGTAGTTAGTACCTTAATAGTAATGTAGTAGTACTCTATCTCAAGTATCTATTTAGTAATCTTAGTAGCTAACTACTTACTATTAGTAGCCTAGGACTTGAGGGTAACTACCCAGTACTCCTCTAGGACCTAGTCCTACTCTTAATTTTAAGCCTTCCTCTTCTTAACTAAGAAATTAATTTTATTTTTTTTACTCTAAAAGGCCTTCTTAATTACTAATTAAATAATAATAAACTCCTCCTAAGTACTAATTAAATAATAAAAAAGTAAAGGAAAAGTAGGAATAATTACCTTATAATTAGTATATTAAGAGGCCTTATTAGGGGCCCCCTAGGCCTTACTTATAAGAACTTTAAGGTAATTAATTAGGCTAATTATAATATAAGTAAACTATTAGTAATTAGTAGAGCCTTAGAACTAAAAAGAAAGAATAACTTATATTAATATAAACTTTACTATTACTAGAATTAATATAATACTTATACTTAATAAAGGTAATTATATTAAATATATTAAATAACTACTAAGGACCTATTAAAAGAGTAATAATAACTTACTCTTAATTTTAAAATAAAAATAAAACTCTTAACTAAGGTACTAAAGGGACTAATAATATAAATAATAGTAGTAAGTAAGGCCCTAGAGGGCCTTCTTAAAATTAATATTCTTTAATATAGTGAAATTAATAAAGGTATTTAAATAAATAAAAGGAAAAAGAAGAAAAAGGAGAGTAAAGGGGGGGTAATAGTAATAATAATAATAATAGTAGTATAATTAATAATAAAACTAGAGAGAAAAAGAGGAAGAGTTTTAGGCTATAAAAAATTAAAGGAATATTTATATAATTTCCTATAAAGAGTAAAATTTAAGAATAATATAATTAAGAATATAATATTATAATATTTTATACTTATATTAATAAAAAGTAACTACTAGAGAAATAGTAAATTACTATTAAATAGCCTATATTTAATAATAAATAACTAAAAATATTAATAAAGAGAATTAATAATAATAAGGCCTATAAGGGTCCTAAAAATATAGGAATAATAGGAAATAATTACCTTAAAAAAGGGCTTTTAAAAGTAATAAAAACTTTATAAAATAATACTAACTTTTATAACTATTTATAATAAAAAAAGTACTTATTATAAATAGAGGAGTATAAGAGTATTTATAAGTAATTACTAAATAACCCTAAGTATAATAAAAGGGCTTTTTAAGTAAATTAGTCCCTTATTATTAAATAATAAACTATAGGGATAATTATAAAAGAGTATAATAACTCCTAATTAACTACCCCTCTAAATTATTAAGAGACCTAAAAAAAAGTCTACTTATTTATAATTTAGAATATTAAACTATAAAATATAAAGGCTATAAATAATTAGAATAATAAAAGTATCCCACTAGGGAGCTACTAGTATAGTACTTATAGTCTACTTAAGGGGCCCTAAGTTAAAATATTAATTAAGGTATGGGAATTTATAAATAAACTAGTTAAGAAATGGGGTAGACTATTAGAGACCCTTTGGATAACCTCCAGCTAACCCCCGGCTAAGGACAGCCCAGGTTCAGAGGGGGGATTATATCATATACCAGAGACTTATAGGGACATCCGGAGACCCTCGGAGACCTATGGGGGCCTCCGGGGACCTCCGGGGACCTAGCGGGTGGTCTCTATATAGGTAGCGATGACCCCCCTTAATACTAGGGTAGGGGGGTTAGAGAAGAATGGTTGTTTTACTTATACCTAATATACTAACTTCTTTACTCTATACTATACACCTCTAATATATAGTTTTAACCTATTATAATTAAGGACTATTAAATATTGTAAATATAGTATAAAGATTAATAATTTATTTATATAATTTTAAAGTAAAGACTAAATTCTAGATTTAAAAAAGCTTACTTATATATATTTAAATATATTAAAAAGTATAAGCTTTTAATTATTTAGTCTTTTAATGTTTTATTAATACTATATATATTAAGTAAATAATATAATAAATACCTTAAATCTTTTTATAAAGTTTACAGTATTTCTATCTAATAAATATTATCTATATCATATAACAATAAAGTATACTTTCTAAATCTAAGTAACTCTCTATAGCTATTATTATATTAAGATAATAAACCTAGCCCTTTAGGAAATTACTAAGGATTAATTATTATATTATGAAATATAAATATAGCTTCTAATTATCTAAGGTATATAAGTTAAGATATTACTATTAATTTATTATACTATAATATACTTCAAATGTCTTAAATTATAAACTCTAGGTTTTAAAGCTTATAAAATCTATAATAATAATTGTAATAAATATTATCTATAAAAGTAAAGTAAGAAATATATTACTCTAATAATAAATATAACTTAAATAGTTTTACAGTAATTATAACTATTAACTACTAAATAATATTTATATATATATATATATTATAATATAGGTTTCTATATATATAAATACTATATAAGTAAGTCTAAAATAGGGGCTTACTATATAGTAGCTATACTACTCTTAAGTAAATTCCACACTATATAATACAGATTTACTAAGTATTAAACGTTTTATAATATTAAGAATAATAATAGATATTATTATTATTATTTATATTAATAAAGAGTGCGCGTAATATAGTAGCGCCTATGTAAGCCCCTTTTATAGGGCTTATAAGGTAGTAAAGGGTAACTAAAACTACCTACTAATTTAATATACCCCCCTAAATTAAACTCTCCTAGGGCCTAATTTATAAAGAAAATTATATATTTCTAAATATAATAGTAATTCTATATATATATATAATAATAAATTTAATTATATAATTACTATTACTTTTATTAAAACTTCCCTAATATAAAGAACTAAGCCTAGGCTTATTTAGTCTAAAGGGTATATAGAATACTATTTATTTAGAACTAAGGAGAGAAAAGAGAAATTTTCTATAATAAATAAAAAGTTTATATATAAGGGGCCTAGTAGGAGCCTAGTAAAGAAATACTAGGTAGGGACTAGGTAAGTAAGTATAAGTAAAGCCTAGACTAATATTATCTAGGTATAATTTATAATATTACTTCTCTCCCCCTTCTCTTATTCTAGGGGGGGTAATAGTTAAGTTATTATTATTTAATATAATATCCTTATACTTCTCCTTAAATTACTTTAGAGCTATTATTTCTACTACTATAATTACTAGCTCCTATATTAAGTATATATATTCAACTTACTTTATAAGGGCCTCCCTCTACTACTCTCTATTTACTTAATAGGACCTTATTACTAAAATATTCTTAACCTACTATTTAACTTTATTATTATTATTTATAATAAAAGGTAATTATATATTTATTATAATTTACCTAAGTAGAGAATTATTATTAATTCTCTAGAGAAGGTCTATATAGAACTTTAAGTATATAGAACTTAGTATATTAAATTCTATTATAAGGGGAAATATTACTTATATTACCTTATACTTATAATATAATTAAGAAAGTTTCTCATTTAATTATAGGGACTTATAATTAATAATACTTAATTATATTTTATTATTTATTCAATATTTCTCTATTAATACCTATTTTATATTAATTTAAGTCTTAATTCTCTATTATATAAATACTACTTTTATAAAAATCAACTCTGTAATTAACTTAATTTAATTAATTAATTACTAAGTTATTATTTCTCTATTAAGTAGTACTCTAATAATCTCCTTTATTACTAGAATTAAGTTAATATAGTATTTATACTTTATAAAAAAAAGTATTATTCTAATAGAGTTATAATATTAGTTATAAAGTATTAATTAAATAATAAATAATAGGTTTTCTTAATTATTCTAGAATTAATATATAAGAGTATTTAATATAACTTAGATCTCTTAATTATATTACTTTATATTATTATATATATATTTAAGTAATCCCTAGTACTTAATAAATAAATTATACTTATTAATTTATAGAATTCTTTCTAGAAATAATTTACCTAATTTAACCCCCTACCATTAATAATAAATTATAATATTTTATAATAATAATAATAAATAAAGAATTACTAAATATAAGTCTTAGTCTTTATAATATTCATTTCCTTTAATATTAGGAACTTAATTAAGTAATTTATAATAATTTAAAAGTAATAGCTCCTTTTCCCCTTTATTAAAGAGAAGTTAATAATAAAGTCTATAGAGAGATTTCAGTATAACTAGTTAGGTACTAAAAGGGACTTTAAAAAGCCCCTCTTAATTTATATCTAAATATAAATCCCTCTATATATATTATAATTCCTTATAAATTATTATACTATTTAAGATTATTCTAATTAATAAAATCTCCTACTTATAATCTCTAGGGTACTATTTCTCCCTAGGTAATTTATAATACTAAAATTATAGAATTCCTATATTAACTTTATTCTAAGTTTATTTAGGGAGTAATTTATATTATTATTACTAGGAATTTATAATCTCCCCTAAAATATTAGCCTACTTAGAGTGTTTATTTTATACTCTATAACTTATATTTTAAAGTGGAGGTCTAATAAGAAACTATAGTCCCCCTAATAGATAATTATATAAATTTATTAATACTAAGTATTTATCTTTATAATAAACTTCTAAAGTTTCTAGAGATTAAATTTATTATTAAATACCTAAATATTATTAACCCCTATATAATCTACTTAGATTCTACTAAGTTAAAGATTATTAGAAATAACTTAAATTACTAATTCCTATTATTAATTATTATCCTAATTCTTAAGAGTATTTTACTCTTAGTATAAGAGAGTATTAAGGACTACTATTTAAATACTAAGTTAATACTTAAAGTAGAAGTTATACTTAATTAATTTCTTAATTTACTAATTCTACTCTTTTATAAAATACTACTTTTTTTTAAAGTACTTAAGACTCTTATAATTTATAAGTACTCTAAACTTCTTAGTACTCTTTAATTTTACCTTTTATACTCTTAAGTAGAAAACTTTATTAAGAATTTCTTATTATAAATAGAATAATTATACTTAATAAGGGAGAGGTATTATAAATAAAAGACTACTAAATACCTAGTACCTTATTTATTTTCCTAGGTTAATATATCTCCTAGTATTAATTTAGAGTAATTTATTTCTACTATTATTAAGGTATTTAAATTAAATTAGTAGAGTATTAATTCTATTATAAAGAGTTATTTTAATTCCTGGAATACTTATTACTACTTTAATACTTACTTAAAAAGAGTATTATTCTTTATTAACCTTATAAATAACTTTATAATTATATTATATTATAATATAAAAACTTTATAATGAACAATAAATTTAAAGAAATTTTAAATTCCCTTAAAAGTTATTAAGGGGAGCTAGTTAATAATTATAATTAATTTCTTAGAATTATAAAAAGTACTGTTTTCTATAGTTATTATAAAACTTATATACTTAAATTTAATAACTAAGAATTTATACCTTTTAGGGTTTAATTATAATTTAGTAATAAAGAAATAACTAAGTACTTAATAAACTTTATTCTTATAATTACTCTAAGTCCTATTAAAATAAACCAAAATATTATTTATATAAGTTATAATAAAGTTATTTAGGAATTAATAATAATAAGTATTAATATATTATTAGAAAATAATAAGTACTTTAGTAAAGCTAAAGGAGTAAATTATTTATTTAAATAATTTATACCTTATTTAAAAGGCTATTTTCTCCTAATTAGCTTTATTAATTCTAATCTTTTATAAAACTATAATAATATTAAACTTTATATATTAATAAATAATAATTGCTCTCTAGAGAGTCTTTAAAACTAAGAATAATAAGTATTAATTCTTCTTAGTAATAATATTTAGGACTTAATAATTTATATAAAAATAAATACCTCTTTTTAGTTTCCTAATAAAAGGTACTGGGGCCCCTATAGTAAAATTATTAGCTTTTATAAAACTCTTATTTAGTAGGTTCTTAAGGGTTTTCTTTAGTATAAGGAGCTCTTCTCTTAATATATTATATAATAGCCCCTATAAGAGCTTTAGTATATAGCCCTTCCTATTTAGAATTAAGGGAATTTTATAATCTATATTAAAGTAAATAGGGGGTACTTAGTAAACTATATTAAATTAAAAGAAATTAGGGAACTTCTTAAGAATATATACTAATATAGAATCTCTATAGTTAATAAACTTCTTTAGTACTAAAGCCTTCTTAATATTCCTAAGACTTATAAATATTACTTAATAAGTAATAAGTATCTCCTTATTAATCTTTATTATATACTATCATAGGAAAATAAAGGAGTTTACCCCTAGTAAGTAGGCTAATTAGATCTCTTAAAGACTTATAAGTTCCTCCTAGTACTCTAAATAAGTAATTATATTTATTTTCTTATAAGTTATTTATTAGGCCCTAGTATTATAGATTATTTAATTATTCTCTATATAAGGCCTACTAAAATATAAGAGGGAATAAAGACTTTTAATTATATAAGTATAAATCTTTTATATAAACTTATTAACCTCTAGAATTATAATAATAATTCCCTAGGTATTACTAAGTAATAACTTAATAATATACTCTCTTACTTTCCTTTTCTTTACTAATAAGTAATAAATAGAGTCTCTTTATAAGGGAAATATTAATAATAGTATATATATTATAATTAGTATTTATTAATATATTAATAATATAGTTTTTATTACTTCTTATTTAAATAGTAATTAATTACTAATTACTCCTTTATTTTTACTTTTATTACTCCCTCTATTCTTATAATTCTACTAAATATAGTCTACTTTATTATAATTATAATACCTATAGAAGTCTCTCTAATACTTTAAGTTATTATTAAAAAAGGAGAGGGATTCTATAGAGCCCTAATAATTATATTACTTAATTATAGAGCTAGTTATTATAATATTCTTATTTATATTATAATTAGTAATTCTATAGTAGAGTATTAAGTAATAATTAATTAGTCCCTTTATATACTTAAGCTGTTATATAATATTCTAAACTTTTATAAATTATTCACTATTCTTTATAAAGAGCTCTATAATAATTAAGAGCTCCTTTAAATAAAGTACTAAAGTAATTTCTAGGAGAGAGATTTAAATTATATTTAGTTAATTATATTTATTAGCCTTTACTAAGGTCTTCTTGAAATAGTAAAGAAAAGTAATAAGCCTCTTATTATTCTTTAATTAGAGCCCCTATAATTAAACTATTACTTAGGGCTAATTATTTAAATTTAAGTATATTTAATCTAGGTATATTATAAATATATTTAAAATATAAATATTATTTAAATTCCCTATAGTATAAAAGGTTTTAATTATTTATTAGGGATTAATATTTAAATAAGTATTAATTAAGTACTTATATTTAGATTTACTATTATAAAAGTACTTCTTAATTTGAAATTTAAGTTTTATTTATTAAGTTTAAGTCTAATATTCCCTTTATTTATTGAAGAACTTTAATAAGAGGAGTAAGAGCTTTTTATAATAAATAATTACTAAGGGGGGAGTAATATATTTAATTACTTATATAATAGGAGTTATAATTAGTATTAGGGCTAGGGTATTCTCTATTATAGAGAGAATAATAGGAGTAAGTACTTAGGGGAGTACTAAGTAACTTACTAAGGTAGTAGTATCCCTTTTTATTAACTTATTTATTAGTTTTATAATTCTCTTATAGAGAGAATTAATAAAGTATTCTAATTATTATTAAAGTAATTTATTTATAAAAATATCTTCTATAGAATTCTTATAGAGAGTATTAATTCCCTTTATTATATTATTATTATATTTATTCTTATATTATTTAATAATTAACTTTACTCTAAGAACTTTATTTATTAATTAGGTAATTTATTAATAGGAGTTATATTTAACCTTAATATTATTTATATAATAAATAAAGACTAAGTTCTAAATATATAAAGAGTTAAACCTAGGCTTATTTAACTTAAAGAGTATATAGAATACTATATATTTAGAATTAAGAAGGGAAAAGGGAAGTTTCCTATAATAAATAAAAAGTTTATATATAAGGGGCCTAGTAGGGGCCTACTAAAGAAGTACTAGGTAGGGACTAGGTAAGTAAGTATAAGTAAAGCTAAGGCTAATATTATCTAGGTATAGTTTATAATACTTAATAAGTAGGAAAAAGTTATATTATTTTTAGAATCTTTTATAGGCTTTAAGGCTTTTTTAAAATAATACTTATATAAATTTAAAAGTTTTAAGCTTCTTATTATTATAATAAGGTATTATAGGCTATGCCTGGATAATATTAGCCCGGGCTTTGCCCATGCTTATTTACCTGGCCTCTACCTAGTACTCCTCTAGTGGGCCCCTACTAGGCCCCTTATATATAGACTTTTTATTTATTGTGGGAAACTTCCCTTTTCCCTCTTTAGTTCTAAATAAATAGTATTTTATATACCCTTTAGGTTAAATAAGCCTAGGCCTAGTTTTTTATATATTTAGAACTTAGTTCTTATTTACTATATAAATAATAATAGAGTTGAGTATAGCTCCCTATTAGTAAATTACTTAATTAATAAACTAGGCTCCTAGAATAAATAAGAGTTATTAAATAATATAATAAATAATATAATAAAGGGAACTAATACCCCCTATTAGGTCCCTATAGAAGGCTCTCCTATAGATAAATTACTCTAGTAATAATTAGAATACTTTATTAGTTCTCTTTACTAGAGAATTATAGAGTTAATAAATAAGCTAGTAAGAAGGGATATTACTACTTTAGTAAGTTATTTAGTGCCCCCCTAGGTACTTATATTTATTATTTTCCTTATAATAGAGAATACCCTAGCCCTAATACTAGTTATAACTCCTATTATATAAGTAGCTAAATACTTTACTTCCCCCCTAGTAATTACTTATTATTAAAAGCCCTTATTCCTCTTATTAAAGTTCTTAAGTAAATAAAGGGAGTATTAAATTTAAACTTAGTAAATAAAAATTAAGTTTAAGATTAATAAGTACTTTTATAGTAATAATCTTAAATATTAGTACCTAATTAATACTTATTTAAATATTAGTCCCTAATAAGTAATTAAAATCTTTTATATAATAGGGAATTTAGGTAGTACTTATAATTTAAATATATTTATAGTATACTTAAATTAAATATATTTAAATCTAAATAACTAATTCTAAGTAGTAACCTAATTATAAGGGCTCTAGTAGAAGAATAATAAGAGGCTTATTATCTTTTTTCCCTACTTTAAAAAGACCTTAATAGAGACTAGTGGATATAATTACCTAGATATAGTTTAAATTTCCCTCCTAGAAACTACCCTAGTACCTTATTTAAAAGAGCTTTTAATTATTATAGAGCTCCCTATAAAGTATAATAAATAACTTATAAAGATCTAGGATATTATATAGAAATTTAAATATATAAAGGGATTAATTAATTATTACTTAGTACTCTATTATAAGACTATTAATTATAATACTAATAAGGATATTATAATAACTAACTCTATAGTTAAATAGTATAATTATTAGGGCTTTATAGAGTTCCTCTCCTCTATTAATAATAACTTAAAGTATTAAAGAGACCCCTATAAGTATTATAATTATAATAAAGTAAGTTATATTTAGTAGAATTATTTAAATTAAAAAAAGAATATCTCTATAAGAGTCTTAAAAGTTAAAATACTTATAGGTAATATAAATAAGGACCTAGGGAGTAATAATAACCCCTTAAGTAATAAGGAGTTAGGAAAAGAGTAATTCTAATGTAAAATTAAGTACTAGGGGTAACTTAGGTAGAAGTCTAAGAATAAAGGGAGTAATAAAAATAAGAATAAAAGAGTAACTACTAATTAGCTACTATTTAAATAAGAATTAATAGAGATTATATTATTTATATATTAGTTAATACTAGTTATAATATATATACTATTATTAATATTTCCCTTATAAAGAAACTCTACTTACTATTTATTAATAGAAAAAAGAGGAAAATAAGGGGGTATATTATTAAATTATTACTTAGTAATACCTAGGGAATTATTATTTTAATTCTAGAGGTCAATAAGTATATATAAAAGGTCTATATTTATATAGTTAAAGGCCTCTATTCCCTCTTATATTTTAGTAAGCTTTAAATAGAGAATAATTAGGTAGTTTATAATACTAGGGCTTAATAAATAACTTATAAGAAGGTAAGTATAATAACTTATTTAGAGTACTAGGAGGAATTTATAAATCTTTAAGAGATTTAATTAGTTTATTTATTAGGGGTAAACTCTTTTATTTTTTTATACTAGTATATAACTAAGGCTAGTAAGGAGGTACTTATTACTTACTAGGTAATATTTATAAGTCTAAAGGATATTAAGAAGGCCCTAGTATTAAAGAAGTTTATTAACTCTAGGGATTATATACTAGTATATATTCTTAAAGAGTTCCCTAACTTATTGCAACCTAATATAGCCTATTAATTACTTCCTATTTACCCTAGTATAAATTATAAGATTCCCTTAGTTCTAAATAAAAAGAGCTATATATTAGAGTTCCCCTAGGGGCTATTATATAATATATTAAGAGAGGAGCTTTTTATACTAAAGAAGACTTTAGAGGACTTATTAAATAAGGGCTTTATTAAAGTTAGTAGCTCTATTATAGGGGCCCTAGTACTCTTTATTAAGAAGCTAAGAGGAGGGATTTATTTTTATATGGATTATTAGGCTCTAAATACTATTATTAAGAAAGACTAATATTTATTACTTTTAATTTTAGAGACCCTCTAGAGGGTAATTACTATAAAATAGTATACTAAGCTTAATATAATTATAGTTTTTTATAAGATTAGGATTAATAAAGTTAACTAGGAAAAGATAATCTTCTAAATAAGGTATAAGTTATTTAAATAAGTAATTTACCCCTTTAGCCTTACTAGGGTACTTATTACTTTCTAATAATATATTAATACTTACCTTTACTAATTCCTAAATAACTTTATTATAATTTATATAAATAATATTCTAATTTACTTTAATAGGTCCTAGAGTAATTATAAGAATAAGGTTTACTAAGTACTTAATTATCTCTTAGTTACTAGGTTATAATTAGACCCTAAGAAGTATAAATTCTCTATTATTAAAGTTTAGTATATAGACTTTATAATAACTATAGGAGAGAGTATTTCTTATAATTCTAAGAAATTAATTATAATTATTAATTAACTCCCCCTAGTAATTCTTAAGGGGGTCTAAAGTTTCCTTAGGTTTACTAATTACTATAAGGTTTTTATACCTTAGTATAGTATAATTATAAAGTTATTAATAAGGTTAATAAAGAAGAATACTCTCTTTAAGTAGGTATTAAAATAATAATAGGTATTCTAGGAATTAAAATAACTTTTTATAATAGAATTAGTACTCTACTAGTTTAACCTAAATACTCTAATAATAATAAAAATAGACTACTCTAGTTTTATACTAGGAGATATATTAACTTAAGAAAATAAATAAAGTACTAAGTACTTAGTAGCCTTCTATTTATAATACCTCTCCCCTATTAAGTATAATTACTCTATTTATAATAAAGAATTTTTAATAGTATTATTCTATTTAAGAATATAGAGAGTAAAGTTAGGGAGTATTAGGAAATTTAAGGTACTTATAAATTATAAGAATTTTAAGTACTTTATAAAGAAGTAGTACTTTATAAAAAAGTAGAATTAGTAGGCTAAGGAGTTAGCTAAGTATAACTTCTATTTTCAATACTAACTTAGTACTTAAATAGTAGTCCCTAATACTCTTTTATATTAGGAGTAGAATACTTCTAAGGGCTAGAATAATAATTAATAATAAAGGTAAGTAATTTAGGTTATTCCTAATAATACCTAACTTAGTAGGCCCTAAGTAGGCTATATAGGAGTTAATAATACTTAGATTTTTAATAGTAGGCTTAATTTCTAGGAACTCTAGAATTATATTATAAAGGAGAATATTTAATATTAATAAATTTATATAATTATTTATTAGGGGGATTATAGTCTTCTACTAGACCTCTACTTTAAAGTATAAATTATAAAATATAAAATAAATACTTTAGGTAAGCTAGTATTTTAGGGGAGATTATAAGTTCTTAGTAATAATAATATAAATTACCCTCTAAATAAGCTTAGAATAAAGCTAGTATAGGAATTCTATAACTTTAGTATTATAAATTACCTAGGGAGGAATAGTACTCTAGAGATTATAAGTAGGAGGTTTTATTAACTAGGGTAGTCCTAAATTATATAGTAATTTATAAGGAATTATAATATATATAGAGAGATTTATATTTAGAGATAAGTTAAGAGGGGTTTCCTAAAGCCCCTCCTAGTACTTAACTAGTTATATTCTAACCTCTCTATAAACTTTATTACTAACCTTCCTCTAATAAAGGGGAGGAAGAGCTATTATTTATAAGTTATTATAGACTATTTAGGTAAGTCCCTAACCCTAGAGGAAATAAATATAATAGAGGCTAAAATTTATACTTAGTAGTTCTTTACTTACTATTACTACTTTTATAGAATATTATAATTTATTATTAATAATAGGGGGTTAAATTAAGTAAGTTATTTTTAGAAGGAATTTTATAAATTAATAAATATAATTTATTTACTAAGTACTAGGTACTACTCCTAAATAAATAGTAATATAGAGTAATATAATTAAGAAATCTAAATTATACTAAGAGCCTTTATTTATTAGTTCTAAAATAATTAAGGGGACCTATTATTTATTATTTAATTAATACTCTATAATTAATAATATAATTTTATTAGGACAATACTTTTCTTTATAAAGTATAAATATTATATTAACTTAATTTTAATAATAAAGGAGATTATTAGGGTACTCTCTAGTAGGGAAGTAGTAGCTTAATAATTAGTTAATTAAATTAAGTTAATTATAGAGTTTATTTATATAGAAATAGTATTTATATAATAAAGAGCTAAAAACTAAGTTAATAAAAAATAGTTATTAGTAGAGAAATACTAAGTAAATAATAAAATATAATTAAATATAATTAATTATAAGTTCTTATAATTAAATAAAAAACTCTCTTAATTATATTATAAGTATAAAGTAGTATAAATAATATTCCCTCTTATAGTAGAACTTAATATACTAAGTTTTATATATTTAAAGTTCTATATAAATTTCCTCTAGAGAATTACTAATAACCCCTTATTTAGGTAAATTATAGTAAATATATAATTATTTCCTATTATAAATAATAATAATAAAACTAAATAGGAGATTAAGAATATTCTAGTAGTAAAATCCTACTAAGTAAGTAGAGAGTAATAGAGGGAGATCCTTATAAAGTAAGTTAAATATATAGACCTAATATAGGAGCTAATAATTATAGTAGTAGAGATAATAACTCTAGAGTAGTTTAAGGAGAGGTATAGGGATATTATATAGAATAATAGTAACCTAGCTATTATCCCCCCTGGGATAGGAGGGGGGGGGAGGGGGGTAATATTATAGGCTATGCCTAGATAATATTAGCCTAGGCTTTACCTATACTTATTTACCTAGCCCCTACTTAGTACTCCTTTAGTAGGCCCCTACTAGGCCCCTTATGTGTAGACTTTTTATTTATTATGGGAAACTTCCCTTTTCCCTCCTTAGTTCTAAATAAATAGTATTTTGTGTACCCTTTAGGCTAAATAAGCCTAGGCCTAGCCCTTTATATAAGGTAATTTTAAACTCTTTCTTATTTATACTTAAAATAGTTATTTAGTATTTTTTATAAGTATAATAAAGTAGCTACTTAGCTCTCCCCCTATTAGACTTTATATAACTTATAATAAAAGGTTTTATTACTTTTATATTATTAAATAATTTAATTTATAATTTCCTACTTTAATTACTATTATAAAGGGCCTTAATATAATAATAATTTTAGAGAGTATAAAAATATAATTTATAAATTAAGTAGTATAGGAGATTAATCTTATAGGTATTCTTAATAATCCCTCTTTATTTAAGAGTCCTAATATATTTAGTAGGCTTATAAAGTTTAAAGTTTTAAGTATATTTAAGAGATATTAATTTAAGGTTATATCCTATAAATATTATTTAGTAAGTTTTAATAATAACTTTATATAAATTAAGAGCTTTTTATTACTTCTAAAATATATACTAAATATTATAAGTAACTAATTAAGTATTAAAGGGAGAGTTAAATAATAGATAATAAAAGTCCCTAAATTAATTAGTCTTTTTAAATAAACTAGTTTTAAAAACTTATTTTATTATAAAGTATATAATTTTAAGTTTATTAAAGTACATATTAATTATCATAACTTTATATGGGCTCTTATGTAAGGTATTTTTCTAAAACCTATAATAAGTAAAATGAATTTACTACTATTAATTATTCTCTAATGAAGTGAAATAAGTTAAAAGCAATTAATACTACTTTATAAGAGTATTTAAAGGAGAATAATATATAATAAAGGAATTATATAAGAGAGTATAAGTATAAAATTATAAACCTCTTTAATACTATTAATAAAATAATTATATTCTATAAGATCTATTATATAGTTACTATATAATTATATATAGATTTTAAAATACTTAATAGAGAAATCTTATAGTATTTTTATAATTACTAAGGTATTTAAGTACTTTAGTAATAATAATAAAGAAGGGGCTTTAGGCTTTATAAGTATTAAGAGAGTAGGAGTATTAATAAGCTCCTATATATTATGTTTATAAGTATAGGTTTTAATAAGTTACTATTAATATATTTAATTAGAGGACTTCTTAAAAGTAAAAGATATACTAAAAAGAGTAGTAGAGTAGGTTTTAAAAGTATAATAAACTTAATTAGTATAAATAGTTACTAGTAATATAAATTAAACTTTTAATTATTAAACTCTCAATAATATTAATAATAATAATAGATATTATTATTATTGTTTATGTTGATGGAGAGTGCGCGCAATATGGCAGCGCCTGCGCGAGCCCCTTTTACGGGGCTCGCGAGGCAGTGAAGGCGTCACTGAAGGGCGGCTAAAACCGCCCGCCAATTTGACACCGAGGCCCTCACTCCGCAGCAGCCTTGTAGGTATTTGACAACAACGCGCCCTCCCCCCCCCCCCCCCCACCCGGTCTTTGACACCAAGGTCCTTACTAAGCAGCCCCGTATTTGACAGGAACTGGCAACTGATTTTCTGATCCTCTGCGAGCTTGAAAAGGGGATAAAACAAGTCAGGAGGTTAGGCTTAATAGCGGGAACAAGCTATTCTAACTACCAAGCCACAGGATGAAAAAGGACACACACCACATATACGCGCCAAACCGTTTCAGTCTCTGATTACTACGGTATTACTCGGTAGTAAACTTTTAATGCTCCCATCAGCCCGCGCTTTAGTCCTTCGATGGCTTGTCATTTTCCAAAAGATCCAACCTGACACGCGCCATCTTGTTCGTGCCATAAAACTCAGCATGACCAAGTACCAGGGTCGCTGGCTGGAGAAGCCCTCCGTCGCTCACGTCACCTTACGAGCTCGCTCTGGGAGAACAATGAACTTCTTTCCAGTCATCCGTGCGTTTGCGAACATACACACCAACCACATCGAGTTGGCGAGATCGTCTCCAGGTTGGCAATCACGAAAATCCTTCAGTGGGGCAGGAATACAAGTTCCCACAGCTACAGCCGCCGACTCTGCCACGATTCCATTCCTACCATTTCTCCTCAGGCTAGATATGTAAGCTGAGGTATCTCCGTCTCCATTCGCCCCCCTGTTCCCTGCCCTACGCCCTGCCTTTACATTACATACCCTGCGGCGCAGTACATAAGATACTTACACGTCGGCAGGGGCATGTGTCTACCGGGGAGTCGTTTACGGCCCCAAATAACGAAGATTCCCACGTGCTTTGTAAGATGTCTATTTGTGTGTGTTGGATTAGCAAGATGCTGCTTGACCTTTGATTCGCCCGGTCTACCGTTGCACTATCATCTCAGAATCAACCACCTGAGTTGATGTTGTCCATATTTCGGATTGGTCCAGACATCTAGCTTAGAGCTGTAGCCATTTCCATTCTCATAACCGAAGGCCAACACCCGCGGTCAAATAATAGATGTGTGTCAGGCCCACATCACTAAAAGCGAGGTGCAAAAGTTAGATGTTCATAGGTATATATTTACGCCCAAATATGGGGTATTTGTATTAGCTCCATGCTATGTTCTTTATCTTAGTAAATGTGCTATTTTTTAGTATATTACTTAGTTATATATTGATTATTATTATTTATACTATTATTACTAGTTATATTATTATTTAATAAGTATAAGCCTAGTTAATTTCTAGTAAGAGTATTTTAGTTTATAAAATTATTTTCTAATAATAATAAAAGTTCTTAATTAATTATAAAATAAGTCTTTTAATAATTAAAGTTATTATAATTCTAAGTATTTAATTTAATTATAAAAGTTATTAATAATTATATTAAATATATAATAAGTAGAAGAAGTTTTAAGAAATTAATTAGGCTTTCCTAGAATAATTATTAATAAAAGAAGAACTTAGAGCGAGAAAAAAAAGATTTTCTACTAAATAATAGAAAGTTCCTTAAATTACCTAAGTTAATTAAATAAAACAAGTTAGAAATATACCTTTATAATATAAATATTAAAATCTTTTATTTATATAATAAGAAAGATTAGAGTAAATAATTTAAGTATATTATAATAATTATTTATAAATATAAAGTTAAGAACTATATTAATCAAGATGAAGGTATTACTAATAATAAGTATAGTCTTTTATTATTACTGAAGAATAATTTATTATTTAATAAAAGGTTTAAATTATTAAGTTAATATATTTAATCTAATTAAAGAACTACAGGTATATTTGAAAAGCCTTATTAAGCTAAAGAGAAATATTAGAATATTAATTAATAAGATTTACTTTATTTAAGTAATTAATCAACTTAATATTTAATTAATTCTTAAGACTATAGAATAATACCCATAATTAAATAACTTCATATAATAATACTATTTTCTTTGATAATATAATACTTATTCTTAAGTAATTAGAAGGTCCTAAGTACTAAATAATTAATTAATTATTATGAATCTAAGAGAAGGCTATAGAAATAAAGACTCTATTAAAAATAGATTCTACAATTTAAATCTTAGACTCTTAAAATACTATTAGAGAAATAGCTTTAAATTACAATACTAGTATTATTATCTTTGTTTTAAATAATAACTCTAAAAGTAAGAAAGAAGAAAAAAGAAATAATTAAACTTCCTTTATATAAATATTTAGTATAAAGTAAGTTTATAAATCTTATATTAAGTTTAAGTATTTTACTCTAAGTAATTTATACTCTCTAAGTTATTATTATTAAAGTAATTTAAGGGCTTTAATTCTTTAACTTAGTAGGAAGAGAATATATAATAAACTAAAGTATTTAGTATATTATAAGTTTTATTAAATTATAAATTATTTTAATTTTAACTTTTGAAAATAAATACTTTATATAATCTTCAGACTATAATAAATAAAAGGTATATTAACCTAAATAAATATAATTATATAAATAAAAGAATAAAAGAATTAAAAAGAAACTAGAAAAGAGACTTAAGTAATTAAATTATAAACTACTTTTAATAACTAAAGAAATAATAATAATAATAAGTATTAAGTATTATAATTCAAATTAGAAAAGTTTTATAATAAAATGAATATTTCCCCTGTAGTGAATAGTATGGGATATTAATGTGGAACCATAATTACAGTGTAGATTGCGGGCTATAAACTATTACTGATGCGTGGGCGGCAGAGTCTTTTAAAAATACAAATACATCTAATACAAATACATGTATTTATATTTATATTTCTTTAAAATTAAATACATTATAAATATAAAGATATATATTATACTCATATTATTTATAATAAAATATATTAATTTAAAGTTATATATCTTATAAATATAAATATAATGACTATATAGAGGAAAATATATAAAATAATAATTTACTATATTTATTAATATATAATAAAATATAATTAAGTTATAATTTTCTAAAGTATTTATTAATAATAGTAAAGCTATATATATAAAGTAAAATAATAATAATTATTATTATTATATTATTAATTTCTATATACTATAATATTTTAAAATAAAAGTAATATAATATATATTTTATATTATATTTATATTATACTATTTAATTTATATTATATACTTTAATTTATAGTAAGAATTATAAATATTATAATATAGTATTTAGTTTAATTATTTATAGAGTAC
>JAXISO010000455.1:0-22617 GCA_036785465.1 Colletotrichum agaves | reverse complement strand
ATATAAATCTTAATATAATTTAATTTATATATTTAGAATAATATATAAAGTAAATTCTAGTATTAGTGAAAAATTACTAGTATTATATTTCCTTACATTACTAGATTTTGTATAAATTTAGAGTCTTAAAGTAAATACTTTAGTAATGATATAAATAGTTATATAATTTATTATAATTTATATATAACTATATATATTTCTCTTTAATTAAATATTACTTCTTTTACTAAAGTCTCTCTCTTTAATTAACTTTATTTTAATTTATATACTTTAGTTTTAGTTACTCTGAATATTATAATCCCTCTTATTTCTATTAAAGTAATTATAATAATTTTAATATATAATAAATTACTTAAATACTTTTAATATTTTAATTCTTTAAAGATAAATATTATAATACTAAATAATATAGTATTATTTTAAAGGTTGTTTAATTAAAGGTTTTTTTTATAAGGTTTTAGTAAATAATTACTTAGTTAATAAATTAAATAATTAATTAATTATAGTTAATTAATTAAAGTAAGAATATTTATAACTTAGCTTAATTAAACTATTTTCAATATATTTACACCATTTAATATACTTTTATATTTAAGCTTAGTAATTTAAATTTTATTATTAAATAATAAATTATTTATTACTAAAAGTAAGGGAATAAAATTTTTATTAATAGTAGTTTAATTTAATTTTATATCAATTAATTCTATAAACTATACTTATAATATTAATCCAGGCTTTACCCATACTCTAGTCCTAATATTAGTTATATTTCTTTTTATATAAGGAATTTAATATATTACTTCCCCCCTAGTAATTATTTATTAATAAAAGTCTTTGTCTTTCCTATTAAAGTTTCTAAATAAATAAAGAAAGGACTAAATTTAAATATAATAAATTAAAGTTAAGCTTAAAAAGTACTTTCTTAATAATAATTTAGAATATTAATAATTAGTAAGTACTTATTTAAATACTAATTTCTAATACGTAATAAAAACCTTTTATATTATAAGCAGCCTAAATAGTACTTATAATTTAAATATCTTTATAGTATACTTAAATTAAATATAATCAAATTTAAATAATTAACTTGAAGTAATTACTTTATTATAAACCTTTTAATTAAAGAGAAAATAAAAGACTTATTATTTCTCTTGCCTATTTTAATAAGACCTTAATAAATACTAGTAAATAATATAATTTGTTAAATATATTTTAATCTATCTCTTGGAAATTATTTTTGTTCCCTATTTTCAAGAGCTTTTAATTACTATAGAGTTACTTATAAAGTATAGTTAATAATTTATAAAGATTTAGAGTATTATATAAAAACTTAAATAAATAAAGGGGCTAATTAATTATTAATTATTACTTCATTAAAGAATTATTATTTATAATTCAACTAAAAATATAATAATAACTAGCTTAATAACTAAGTAGTATAATTATTAGAGTTCTAGGGAATTTCTATTCCTTATAAATAGTAACTTAAGGCCTTAAAGAGACCCTTATAAGTTTTATAATTATAATATAGTAGACTATATCTAGTAAGATTACTTAAATTGAAAGAAGAATACTTATATTAAAGTTTTGAAGATTAAGTTATTTTAAGTAATACTAGTAAAAACTAGGAAAGTAATAGTATCTCCTTAAGTAATAAGGGATTAAAAAAAGAGTAACTTTAATATAAAATTAAGAATTAGTACTAAGTTAAGTAAAAGTTTAAGATCAAAGGGAATAATAAAAATAAGAGTAAAAAGGTAATTAATTATTAATTATTATCTAAATAATAATAAATAAAAACTATATTATTAATATATTAATTAAGATATTAGTTAATATTAATTATAATATATATATTATTATTATTCTTTTCTTATAAAAAGAGTTTAATCATTATTTATTAATAAAGGAAAGAGACAAATAAGGGAATATATTACTAGGCTATTACTTAATAATACCTAGAGAATTACTATTTCAACACTAAAGGTTAGTAAATATATATAAAAGGTTTATATATATATATATATATAATTAAAAGCCTTTATTCTCTTTTATACTTTAATAAACTTTAAATAGAGAATAATTAAGTAATTTATAATACTAGAGCCTAATGAAAAGTTTATAAAAAGAACTAGGATAATAATATACTTAGAATACCAAGAGAAACTTATAAATCTATAAAATATTTAGTTAGCTTACTTATGAAAGGTATACTTCTTTATTTTTTTATATTAATATATAATAAAGACTAATGAGAAATACCTTATTATTTACTAAGTAATATTTCTAAGTTTTGAGAATATTAAAAAGGTCATAGTATTAAAGAAGTTTATCATTTCTAAGAACTATATACTAATATATATTCTTAGGAAGTTCTCTAATTTCTATTCATTAAATATAACTTACTAGCTACCTTCTAGTTACTTTAATATAAATTATAAAATATTCCCAAATTTAAGAGAAAAGGTTATATACTAGAGTTTTTATAAAGGCTATTATATAATATATTAAGGAAAAAGCTCCTTATATTCAAGAAAACCCTAAAGAACTTATTAAATAAGGATTTTATTGAAGCTAATAGCTTTATTATAAGGGCCCTAGTACTCTTTATTAGGAAATTAATATTAAGCTTTAATTACTATTATTATAAAAAACTAATAGTTACTACTTTTAATTTCTAAAACTCTTTAGAGAGTAATTATTAGTTACTAATATATAAAACTTAATATTATTATACTTTTTTATAAAATTAGAATTAATATAATTAATTAGAAAAAGATAACTTTTTAAATAAAGTATAAATTATTTAAATAGGTAGTTTACTTATTTAGTCTTACTAAAGCCCCTATTAATTTTTAATAATATATTAATATTTACTTTAAATAATTCCTAAATAATTTTATAATAACTTATATAAATAATATTTTACTTTACTTTAGTAAAACTTAGAGTGATTATAAGGAAAAGGTTTATTAAGTACTTAGTTACTTCTTTATTACTAAATTATATTTAAACTCTAAGAAGTATAAATTCTTAACTATTAAAGTTAAGTATATAAGTTTTATAGTAAGTATGAAAAAAAGTATTTCTTATAATTTAGAGAAGTTATTTATAACTATTAATTAACTCCCTTTAATAATTCTTAAGAATATTTATAATTTCCTTAAATTTACTAATTATTATAAGGTATTTATATTATAATATAGTATAATTATAGAGCTAGTAATAAGGTTAATAAAGAGAAATACTTCTTTTAAAGGAATACTAAAGTAATACTAGGTATTCCTAGAGTTTAAGTAGCTATTTATAATATAATTAGTACTATAATAATTTAACTTTAATACTTTAATAATAATAGAAATAAATTACTTTAGCTTTATATTAAGGAATATACTAACCTAAGAAAATAAGTTTAGAGCTAGGTACTTAATAGCTTTTTACTTATAATACTTGTCCCCTATTAAGTATAATTACTTTATTTATAATAAAAAACTTTTAATAATATTATTTTACTTAAAAGTATAAAGAATAAAATTAGAAAATACTAGGAGATTTAAAGTATTTATAAATTATAAAAATTTTAAATACATTATAAAATAATAATATCTTATAAAGATATAAAGCTAGTAAGCTAAGAACCTTATAAAGTATAACTTTTACTTTAACTACTAAGTTAGTATTTAGGTAATATTACTTGATATTCTTTTATATTATATATAAAATACTTCTAAGAATTAAAATGATTATTAATAATAAAAATAAATAATCTAGGGTATTTTTAATAATATTTAATTCATTAAAACTTAGATAAATTATATAAAAGTTAATAGTACCTAAGCTTCTAATAATTAACTTCATCTCTAGAGTTTGTAAAATGATATTACTAGGAAAAATAATTAGTATTAATAAACTTATATTACTATTTACTAAGAAAACTATAATTTTCCCTTGAACCTTTACTTTGGAGTATAAATTATAAAGTATAAAATAAATATAAAAATAAATTTATATTCCAAGGAAAATTATCAATATCCAGTAATAATAATAAATAATTACTCTTTAAATCAACTTAAAATAAAACCAATATAGAAATTCTATAACTCTAATATGATAGGCTACCTAGGGAGAAATAGTACTCTAAATATAATAAGTAGGAAATTCTACTAACTAGAGTAATTCTTAATAATATAGTAATTTATAAGGAATTATAATATATGTAAAGAAGTTTATATTTAAAGATAAGTAAAGAGAGGTTTCCTTAACTCTCTTAATTCCTAATTAATTATACTTAACTTCTCTATAAACTTTATTATTAACTTTTCTATAATAAAAAGTTTAAAGAGTTATTATCTCTAAATTATTATAAATTACTTCGGTAAAGCTTTAATACTAGAGAGAATAAATACTATAGAGACTAAAACCTATACTTCATAATTTCTTATTTCTTATTATTACTTCTATCAATAATATTATTTGTTACTAATAATAGGGAATTGAATTAAATAAACTATTTCTAAAAGAAGTTCTATAAATTGATAAATGTTATTTATTTATTAAATACTAAATACTATTTATTAATAAATTGTAATATAAAGTAATGTAGTTAGTAGATTTTAATTATTTTAAGGGCTTTTGTATATTAATTCTAGAATAATTAAGGGGACTTATTATATATTAGTTAACTAAATTATTACATTTAGTTATATAGCTTTATTAAAATAATATTTTTCTTTATAAAATATAAATACTATATTAATTAAATTTATATTAAAGAATATTATTAAAGTACTCTTTAGTAAGGAAATAGTAGTTTAGTAATTAGTTAATTAAATTAAGTTAAGTATAGACTTTATTTATATTAAAGTAATATTTACTTAATAAAGAGCTAAGAGTTAAATTAAGAAGAAGTAATTACTTATAAAGAAATATTAAGTAAAGAATAAAATATAATTAAATATTACTAATAATAAGTTCTTATAATTAAATATAAAGCTATTTTAATTATATTATATATATAAAGTAATTTAAGTTATATTCCCCTATATAGTAAAGCTTAATACTCTAGAATTTATATACTTAAAGGTTTATATAAATTTTCTCTAGAGAGCTACTAATAACTTATTACTTAAATAAATAATTATAAATATATAATTATTTTCTATTCTAAATAATAATAATAAAGCTAAATAGGAGCTTAAAATATTTTATTAATAAGGTTTTATTAAGTAAGTAAATAGAGAGTAATAAAGAGAAGCTCTTATAAAGTAAATTAATTGTATTAATTTAACATAAAAACTAATAATAGTAATTATAGAGATAATAGCTCTAGACTAATTTAAAGAGATATAAAAAAAAAGTATTATACTAAGTAATAATAATCTTATTATTACCCCCCCCCCCTAAAATAAAGAAAAAAAGAGGAAAATAATATTATAAATTATACTTAAATAATATTAGCCTAGGTTTTACTTATACTTATTTACTTAGTTCTTACTTAGTACTTTACTAGTAGGCTTTTACTAGGCTCCTTATATATAAACCTTTTATTTATTATAGGAAAATTATCTTTTTTCTACTTAATTCTAAATAAATAGTATTCTATATACCTTTTAAGCTAAATAAACCTAGGCCTAGCTCTTTATAATTAATAATTATTATAATATAATTAATAATTATTATAATATAATTAATAATTATTATAATATAATTAATAATTATTATAATATAATTAATAATTATTATAATATAATTGATAATTATTATAATATAATTAATAATTATTGTAATATAATTAATAATTATAATAATATAATTAGACTATTTAATTTAGTTGTTATTACTATATAAATAAATAGTATTAATACTTATATCATTTAATTTCTTATTTTTTTCTATTTACTTATTTATTTAATTTAAGGAATTTATTAATACTTAAGCTTTTTAAACTTTTCCTTTAAATAATAATTATTTTAAAAAAGCCTAGTTAATTCCTTTAGACTTTCTCTAGTTTATATATATTTAATACAGTTACTAATAATAATATAATAATAAGTAATAAAGTATAAAGTATATTTACTTATATATTAATAATAATTATATATAACCTATAATTAATATATTATAATTTAATTTTACTTTTAAACTTTTTACTATTTATTATAAGTAATATATAATTAAATTAAATAATTAGAGTTATAATAATTTTAATTATAAAAATAATTATTTTCTAGTTAATTAATAGCTCTAAATATTATTAAAAATAACTTTATAATTTAAAATACTTTTACTAGAAATTAATTAAGCTTTAAACTAAGTAATAATAATATAACTAGTAATTATAATATAAATAATAATATTTAATATAACTAACTAAATAATAAAAACAATATATATATATAATAATAATAAGTAATATAAAACTAATATAAATTTTCTATATTTAAGTATAAATAACACTATAAAACATCCACCTTATATATACCTTAACATAGTAATATAGGTCTAATAAGTATATAGACCCAGAGATATAAAAAACTTATAATCTAATTATGCTGCTATCTACTGGGATGCCCGCGGAATCGTGGCAATAGTCCTCCTTACTAGCGAGCTTCCTAATGCTGCGTTTGAAGGCTTTGATTACACTGTGTCGCTGTAAAGCTGACCAAGGTGGCCGAGTTGTTCTTGAGTTCAAACAGGTGGTAATTCGTTGACTTGTCATCAGCTGGTGGCAGGCGATGTAAGGATAGTAAATTAGCAAGTAAGAAGAAAACCCCAAAGAAAAGGAAAAAAAAACCGGCGGCCAACAGACAACCCACGGAAGGCAACAGCAATATCCCAATAGCAAACTTCCGGCATTCAGAAAACAAAAGCTCAAGCACTGCTCTCAATCATACCAGTAAGCCCAATCCCTCCCATTAAGTCATAGCCAAAGCATAGCCTCCCCTTCGCACATCTCCACAGACCTCTCCGCCGCTTGCTCTTTCACCATATTCGAAGTCGCCGCCATATTATAGCTCATCCAGCTCTGGACAAATCTCTCAATCCCCACGCGCTTCTTTTCTTTGAGTTCCCTTCTAGTCGTATCAGAGTACCCATCGTATGAGCTGGCACTGCAGCTCTGCTGATCGCTTGGCTTGCTCGTCAGTGAGATGGGGGAATCGGATGCGTCAGGGCGTCGTAGAGCTCGTGAGACCTTAATACGGCTTTTGGTGGGCTTCTTGGTAATCTTTCGTGGCTTCATGGTCGTATTGGCCTTCTTTGACTTCCCGAGGTTTAATGAGCACCCGACCAGGACGGCAAGGGATGTTTTTGAGGGCTCGCTTTCAGTATCGCTGGGGATGTGGTAGATGTCGCGATCTCTTAGAAGCTGCGCCTCTGTCGTAGCGATGGCATGTGTGACTTTGACCGACTCCGTGGTACTGCTGCTGAAGGGAGACTCGGGAGGCTTGGTGAAGGGCTCTTCTTTGGACCGAGGCGACCAACACTCCTCGCTGTGTGAGTCTAAGTGACCATAAGTCTGAATAAAGAAAGTGCTGGTGGTGTTATTATTATCCCTAAACGCGGCTTGATGGTCGTCAGCGACGTCCTCATCCATGGACGCAGCTTGTTGGTCGCCCATGTCATCGTCATCCCCGGATGCAACATGGCGATGGTCGGCGAGGGGGTCCTGGTGGGAATGGCTGAATTCCGTTACGCCAGGAAGAGAAAGCGGGTCGGGCGATTCGGAGCGCGTCAGCAAACGGGTGAGAGAGTTAATAAGGACAGTCTTGCGCTTAACGGCGGAGGCAGGCTCCATGGCGAAGGACTTCGAAAGGTTAGTGAGAAGGCCGCACGCGGTCGTTGAGATATCCCGATTACGGTGGCTGGCCATTTATCAGATGCGCTGGATTGTGATGACATGAGTATTTCGACAGTGTATAGTAGTAGACAGGGAGGTTCGATGTTGTGATGGTTTGCGAACGAAAAGACAGTCGCCGCGAGTAGGAATGGGAGGGCTCTCTGTGAGAGCAATGGTGCGCACAACGGAAAATTGAGAATTGGATTGACTGATCAAAAAGATGCGAGGAAGGGGACCGCAACACGTCTATTTGGAAGGAGTGATGATGAGGTGGTGTGCCTCAGATACCAGGACTCGGCGTTCAAGAACCCATCAGAGGAAGTAAACATCAGACGAGCTTTGATGGGTTCCGCTTCGAACGCCACTTCCAACTCCTTAAAGGACAACCCTTTCCTTCGCACCCTTCGGAAAATCTGCAGCAACATCAGAGGCGGGGCTGACAGGGAATACTGATGGCCTGCTCTTGAGAAGGGGATGGTGCGGGCGAGGACAGTAATCTTTGCCTGGTTATGCAGCAGCTTGGATTGAACCTTGTTTCCCTCATAGCTGTTCTCACAAAGTGTTCAGTACGACTTCGATTCGATAAACGTTGCAGCCATTGTCGCGGAGTGGCAGAACTGGAGGGAAGACCGCGCGGCATTAGCTCACGGGGGTCTGTCGTCAATCACTCGGTGAAAATGGCGAGGACAGCGCCAGGATGTGACGGATGTCGTGGCAGGGGGGCAAGATGCATGTAAAACCGGTATCTTGACCATGGCCAAGGGTCTAACAGGCGCTGCAGTATCTTTAGGGTGTTTGTAAATGCATAGGGGAGAGTGCAGCATTTGTTCGTATTATAGTTAGAATTTCTGGTGGCTGGGTCCCTATATGGATACTCGGTACAAGTACCTCGGCAGTAGCTTTAGGTCGACATTGAAAGCGGCTGAGATAAGTATGCCGTCCTTCGCAAGCAGGTTTAAACTGCTAATAGTAAGAGATCAGACCTGCATGCTACCAATTACAGGGTCATTGAGGACCAACGTACTGTTCTTTCTGGACAGCCTCCAACGACAGAGGTGTAAAATAGCTATGCGTCGTCAAGGGCGAAGCCGGAAAAACGGCTTTAGCGTAGAGAATAGGCGAGAGTAGAGATTTTCATGTCGTTGAGACCTGAGCCAAGATCAAAAGATGACTGAGCTGGGGGTTTCGTTGATGTAATTGGGCGTGCGAAGGAGGTGACGAGCAGCGGGTCTCAACCGGAAAGCCCTCGATAGGGTTGCATCAAGAAAACTGCAATGTTGGGCCTTTGCTCTCTGATGATCGAGTGCCGCTGTCGCAATCCGGTTCGGTGTCCTCCGTAAGTTAATGGAGTAGAAAGGAGCACAGGTGATCCAAACCTCGTTCGGCCACCGGCGTCTCTGAGTGGAGCCTTGCAGACGGCGAGGTGGGGCCACCGGTGCTCCGTAGTGCTCCGGTACGGCAGTGCGCAGGAGGCACTGGGTTAAAATTGAAAATATTTCCCTTTTGGATTTAGAGTAATTATATTCATAGTAGGTGTGAATAGTACCTACTTAAATGAGTATAGTCTATTTAAATAAAGTAATTATATTAGTTAAAATAATTTAATTAAAGTCTCTTTAGTTTTATAAAGTTTATAAAAAATTAATTCTTATTCCTAGTTATAAACTTAATACTAAATTTATTTTAATTCTTTAATAATACTTATTAATATTAAATTACTTATAATATAATTACTTTACTTATAATTACTTATAATTACTTTATTTATAATTACTTTATTTATAATTACTTTATTTATAATTTTATTATAAATAATTACTATAATTTAATAACTTTACTTATAATTATACTTAGCTAGTCCTAGCTAGCAAGTTAAATTACACTACCTATTACTAGTAAATAAGCTAATTAGAGCTCTAGAGGGTTTGCTACCTAGGGGATAGGTGTAAAACTAAAATTGAATCTTGACCTAGTGCCCTCTGCGAACTGCCGTACTCCGGCCGCGCGGCCGCCTTTAAGCCAGCACACCCACTCGAATGAAACACTAGAATCTCCAGTCCTTATCGGCTTGAATCGCAACGCCCACAATCGTTTGACTTATCGTAAGACTAATGGACCCAAAGCTCACGCTTTCAACAAACCCGGTGTTACTGATGTCCATGTCCTTGTTGTGAACCTCGTCGCCAACGCGTGACTAGCGTTTGTTGTTATTATTGGTAACCATCATTTTAACACTCATGCTTCAGAAACGGGTTTAGTCTTCAAGAGGTGGCCGGCTGGCATCATAGATTGTGGCCAGGTGATCGAACAAACGGTGATATAGCGCCGTACGCCAAGAGATACCTACCTGACTGTCGTTATCACTTCCAGGCCCTCCGAGCTGTGATAATGTTGCCTAATAGTTTATTCTGATGATGTCATCATCATCAAGGTGTTCGTCAGCATTCCGGCTGTGAATGCGCGCAACGAGGTAGATTTAGAAGATTCTGTTGCCGTGCAAAGATTGCAAGGTCAGCTCGCGGCCCCGACACTTAATTGAAGATGACCCTGGTGATGCCTAACTAAGGCATAAATAAGCCTCTGAGGAGGTTCGTTCTCATTCCGATGAACGGCACATAGCTCGGTGCGTTCTGAGTGACTAAGACATACGTTCAGAGTGGCTATCCTACACGACTCCCCTTTGTGCCGAGTATATGTTTCCTCTGCCACTCTTACAAAACCCTAAAGCGGAGCTCGTCGGCAAATCAACGGCACTTGCGTTCTTTGAAACTGTCGACCGATCCTACGCATGCCGCTCAGATGATGGATGTTATTAGTTCGAGAGACTTCTTGCGGAAAATTTCTTTTCGTCCAATCTGGTTTTCCACTTCATTGCTCTGTTTCCGTCTTTCCAAGAGAGTACATCTCCAGACTCCAGTCAGAATGACCCGCCGTAGCGGGACCGATCCTGCGAGTAAAGCCAATCGTTTGTTCAAGTAGCCAACGGGTGATCCTTGATGAGCGCAGATGATGATGGCCGATTTTCGCCTCCCATTTGGAGATGCAAAGCCCTATGGCACAGTCACTGGCGGGCTGTTGAAGTGTTAGCAGGAGGTTGTCGACTTCTCGTAGGCACAACGAAGATGATTACTGGAAACATACCTAGCGAGCAAAATCCACCAACTATTTACACCTTTCTCAGGCGCTTGGAGCGACGCAAGCCCGAGTCAGAAGCCATGCTAGGACTGTTGTCAGACGACTGTGGAGGGTTGGCTCTGATGCTTTCGACCTTGATCGTGGCCTTATCTGTTGCCTCCTTTGAGGAATCTTGCTTGATCTGCGCGACACCTCTTCCGACGTGTGGCTTGGCAGCACTCAGGTCTTGAGTAATGGTTGGGGTCCCGACCTTATCTGCTGTGAATGATTAGCGCAGCTCTACATCGTCCTCGTGTTGACACAGCATAGTACATTTATGTGACTGTATGTGTGCATGCAATCGAGAAAATGCCTTCCGTTTGATATCCTGTAGGAACTCCTCCGGTTTGCGGCCAGTTTTCTCTTCTAGGGTAGCCCAAAACCTAGCCAGAACAACCTGAGTCATCTCCGCATGTTGCATCAGTTGAAGGACGGGGTTTCCCAGGACTTCGACGTGATACTGCAGTCTAATCTTGCCTTGCCGGTTCCACTGTGGCCGGGCGCTGCGTATGCGAAGGGGCTGACGATGGTTGTTGGCATGACGATCGCGTCCTCCTTGGTCTTCCTAAAACTCCAAAATCACGCGGCGGTCTACCAGCTGGGCGTGACTCTCTGTGATCCATCTAATATCGGTGCTGGTCCGGGCGACGCGGAACTCGAATTCGTCGTTTGTAGCGAGAGCATCGCCGTTCACTGCTCGCTTCGTCTTGCGCTGCTTTGGTTTGCGGCGGAAGGTCAGGATTGTGCCGATTGCGTCGGTAGAAGGAGCCGCTTCAACAACGCCTTCCGTTGACATCTTGTCTTGCGGCAGGTGGATGGTTGCGAATTGGTCGGGCAAGGTTGTTTTGATATGTTCTCTGCGTAGTCACGGCGAACACCGAGCGGTGCCGAAGCGGCCCGAGCTGTCAGATGTCAGATAAGGTTCCCCACGAGCAGGCTCTGCGGGCGCGGTTTACACCTCACCTTACCCCCCGCAAAAGCTGACCTTACCCCCCTCCACAGCGCTAAGCCACCTTAGGCAGGCGCGCCGCCACACTATACGCAATTAAGGGGGGGGCAGCTGACCTCTGAAAAGTTAGAATATATTTATATATATATTATAACTAAGTACCTTTTTAATATAACTTAAATATATTTAAAATATATTTAAGAATTCTAAATAAAATAATCCCTTATATAACCCTAACTTAACTTAACTCTAATCCCTAAAACTAATTCTACTTACTTTACTTAACTTCTATTTTATTCTAATTTATAAAATATATTTTTCTTAAGTTTTTCTAAATATATTATAAATATATTTAAAATATATATTAAATATACTCTAAATATATTACTATAATAGTATATAACTAGTTTATATACTTAAAAGTAAATAGGAATAAAATTAACTTTTATAGGGAAATAAGGTAAAATATAGGCTATTATAAATAAGTAGAGTTAGGTATAATAGTAAGGTCTATATTATAGTAATATATAGGAGGTACTAAGTTAAAATTAAAAATATTTCCCCTTTAAATTTAAAGTAATTTAAGTTCATAGTAAGTATAGGTAGCACCTACTTAAAAGAGTATAGCCTACCTAAATAAAGTATTTCTATTAGTTAGAAAAATCTAGTTAAAGTCTCCCTAGTTTTATAAAGCCCATAAAAGATTAACCCCTACCCCTAGTCACAAACTAAATACCCGGCTTATTCCTAATCCTCCCACTATACCCACTAACACTATAGCGTCCACAGTGCAACTGCCCTACCCTAACAACAGCGCCCACAGTGTAACTACCCTACCCTAACTACAGCACCCACAGTACAACTGCCCTGCCTGTGACTGCCTATAACTGCCCACCTAGAGTGTAATTGACTTAATAACTTCCCTGTGTATGGATATAACTGCCTAATCTTTAATAACTTTACCTATAGTTGTACTTAACTGCTTCTAGTTACTCCTATATAGTGAAAAAAAAACCCTACTTACTACTAGTAAATAAGTTAATTAGAGCTCTAGAGGGCTTACTACCTAGGGGGTAAATATAAAACTAAAATTAAATTTTAACTTAGTACTCTTTATAAATTACTATACTATATACTTTAATTATATATATAAAGATAGAATTAATATAATAAGTATATATTATAGGCTATACTTAAATAATATTAGCCTAGGCTTTACTTATACTTACTTACCTAGTTCCTACTTAGTACTTCTCTAGTAGGCCCCTACTAGGCCCCTTATATATAGACTTTTTATTTATTATAGGAAACTCTCTTTTTTCCTCCTTAATTCTAAATAAATAATATTTTATATACTCTTTAGGTTAAATAAGCCTAGGCCTAGCTCTTTATAATATATTTCTATTTTAAAAGCCTATATAGAGAATAAGTAACCCCTTCTTATAATTATTATAAGAAAATTACTTATATAAAATATACTTATATTTATATAATTAGTAATTCTATATTTATCTTATATAAATATATTTATATAGTTATAATATAAGTAACTTATACTTATAGTCTTATAATACTTTAAATTAATTTATTATATACCTTTTTATTAAAATTATAGAATTCTATACTTTAATACTAGCTCTCTATAATTTATAATTATTTCCTAATATTATTAATATTTATTTAATTTTATATTTACTTAATAAAAGTATTTATAAATTAATTATTATAACTTAGTACTTTTTATTACTATATTATAAAATATAAATATTATACTTTTTTAATAATTTAATAGAATTATTAATACTCTATTATATTATAAATTAAATAATTATTACGGGCTATGCTACTGTAATGGGCCTGGGCTGTGCCTATGCATGCCAACGAACACCCTACTTAAGTGCAGCAGACCAACAAGTGCCAGACTTGTTATTACGTACCTTTTGCAAGGGTTGCGCCGCATAGCGCAGATGGGCAGTTGCGACTGCTGCCGCATTAGCCCTTTTAGGGCCCGCCCCATCACATACAACAAGTCTACCCCAAAGGTCTAGGGTTCGAGTCGCGCGCGGGCGGCTTTGTTCCCTGGCTTACAGGTTGCCTTATGGGCACGAGTGCGCGGGAATAGCGCCGGGCCTGGGGGTGCGTGCTTAAGTAATCGTCGCCACCGCGAGGGCGCTGCGCTCCGTAAGGCCACAACGGGCAGGGCGGGCGCGAGGGCGGGCGGGCGGGCGGGGGGGTAATGTTACGGGCTATGCCACTGTAATGGGCCTGGGCTGTGCCCATGCATGCCAACGAACACCCTACTTAAGTGCAGTAGACCAACAAGTGCCAGACTTGTTGTTACGTACCTTTTGCAAGGGTTGCGCCGCATAGCGCAGATGGGCAGTTGCGACTACTGCCGCATTAGCCCTTTTAGGGCCCGCCCTATTATAATAATAAAGCTTAACTCCCTAATTTAAAAGAAAGTTATACTTATAAAAACTATACTAGAGAGTATAGTTAAGTTTAATAAATATTAGGAACTAAATAATAAAAAAGAAAACCTAAAGAATAATATAATTAAATAATAAAATATCTTACTTTATACTCTACTTTATTAATTAAATCTAGAAAAGCTAAGAGTATTTTACTATTAAAGTATATAATAATATTCTTAGTTATAAGAACTCCTACTCTAATAGGAAAAATAAGCTTATATTAATCTTAAAATATTATACTAAGTAGCTTTCTAGTAATAAATAAAACTAAGAAATATAATAACCTATTATATATAATAATAAACTACTATTAAAACTATAAATTATAATTATAATAATAAAACCTTATTAGAATTTAAAGTATATATTTATTTAGAGTACTTTTTATAAAGTATATACCTTTATTATTACTTATTAATAGTTTAAATATTTATTAAAATAATAAAAATAAGTTA
Source organism: Colletotrichum agaves (assembly GCA_036785465.1). Classification (NCBI taxonomy): domain Eukaryota; kingdom Fungi; phylum Ascomycota; class Sordariomycetes; order Glomerellales; family Glomerellaceae; genus Colletotrichum; species Colletotrichum agaves. The sequence goes on along the minus strand of JAXISO010000455.1, from coordinate 7,728 downwards.
ATATTATTTCTATTTAACTTATTTCTCCTAGAGTATAAGTTATATATATAAAGGCTTTTACTTCCCGAAAACTAAGCTATTAATATTCTAGGTAAGTACCTAAATTATAATATAATTAAAATATAAAAAGACTATTTCTAAAAATATAAAGTAATATATTTATATTAAATATATAATATAATAATATATTATAAATATATAGTTATTCTTTTATATCTTTTTACATTATAGGAATAATTTCTTATAAATAAAACCTAGGAGGTATTTAACTTATAACTTAACTTTAAGTAATATCTTTTCAAGTATTTAAGTATTATAACTAATAATATTTAGCTTTTATATAAAAGTACTAGAATATAAAGAAGAATATAGAAATATTAGTAAGTAGAAGTTTAAGTAATAATATAATAGAATTTAAAAGTACTAAAAGTAATTTAATTTCTAATAATATATAATAAGTAAATAAAGTAAATATTTAGTACTCTTTTTAGAATACTATAACTAATATATATAAGACTTAGGGAATAGTATAATACTTCCCTAGACGTAATATATTACTTATAATATTTAAAAGTACTAGTTTTACTAGTACTAAAGAATAAATAGTAAATACTCTTATTTATTATTAAGAAAAATAAGTATAAGAGTTATTTACTTAAATAAAAGTAAGTATTAAATATAATAAAGATAGTATAAAAGAGACTATATAAAGAGAGAATATTAGTTACTAAAGATAATAAAGTTACTCTAATACTAATTAATATTATAAAGAGCTAGGCCTAGGCTTATTTAGCCTAAAGAGTATATAAAATACTATTTATTTAGAACTAAGGAGGGAAAAGAGAAGTTTCCTATAATAAATAAAAAGTCTATATATAAGGGGCCTAGTAGGGGCCCACTAGAGGGGCACTAAGTAGGGACCAGGTGAGTAAGCATAGGCAAAGCCCGGGCTAATATTATTAAGGGAAGTTTCCTATAACAAATAAAAAGTCTATATATAAGGGGCCTAGTAAGAGCCTACTAGAGGGGCACTAGGTGGGGACTAGGTAAGTAAGTATAGGCAAAGCCCAGGCTAATATTATTTAAGTATAGTCTATAATATTACCCTCCTCCCCCCCCTCTTATTCTAGGGGGGGTAACTACTAGGTTACTATTATTTAATATAATATCCCTATACCTCTCCTTAAATTACTCTAGGGCTACTATTTCTACTACTACAGCTACTAGCTCCTATATTAAGTATATATACCTAATTTACTTTATAAGGGTCTCTCTTTATTACTCTCTATTTATTTAGTAGAACCTTATTACTAGAATATTCTTAATTTCTTATTTAGCCTTATTATTATTATTTATAATAGGAGGTAGCTATATATTTACTATAATTTATTTAAGTAGGGGGTTATTAGTAGTTCTCTAGAGAAGGTCTATATAGAACTTTAAATATATAAAGCCTAGTATATTAAGTTCTATTATAAGGGGGAATATTATTTATATTACCTTATACTTATAATATAATTAGGAGAGCTTCTTACTTAATTATAGGGACTTATAATTAGCTATATTTAATTATACTTTATTACCTACCTAGTACCTCTCTACTAATAACTACTTTTTATTAGTTTAATTCTTAACTCTCTATTATATAAATACTATCTCTATATAAATAAACTCTATAACTAACTTAATCTAGTTAATTAATTATTAAGTTACTATCTCCCTACTAGAGAGTACTCTAATAATCTCCTCTACTATTAAAATTAAGTTAATATAGTATTTATACTTTATAAAAAAAGATATTATTCTAATAAAGTTATATTATTAATTATAAAGTACTAACTAAATAATAAATAGTAGGTCCCCCTAATTATTCTAGGACTAGTAAATAAAGACTCTTAATATAATTTAAATTTCCTAATTATACTACTTTATACTATTATTTATTTATAAGTAGTACCTAGTACTTAGTAAGTAGGTTATACTTATTAGTCTATAGAACTCCTTTTAAAAGTAACTTATTTAATTTAATTCCTTATTATTAATAATAAATTATAGTATTCTATAAAAATAGTAGTAGTAGGTAAAGAACTACTAAGTATAAACTTTAGTCTCTATTATATTTATCTCCTTTAAAATTAGGGACTTACTTAGGTAGTTTATAATAACTTATAAGTAGTAGTTCTTCCTCCTCTTTATTAGAGGAAAATTAATAATAAAGTCTATAAAAAAGTTAGAATATAATTAATTAAGTACTAAGAGGGGCTTTAAGAAACCCCTCTTAGCCTACTTCTGAATATAGACCCCTCTATATATATTATAATTTCTTATAAACTACTATACTATTTAGGACTACCCTAGTTAATAGAACCTCCTACTTATAATTTCTAGGGTACTATTCCTCCCTAAGTAACCTATAATACTAGAGTTATAGAATTTCTATACTAGCTTTATTTTAAATTTATTTAGGGGGTAATTTATATTATTATTACTAAAAACTTATAGTTTCCCCTAAAATACTAGCCTACCTAAAGTATTTATTTTATACTCTATAATTTATATTTTAAAGTAGAGATCTAATAGGAGACTATAGTCCCCCTAGTAAATAACTATATAAACTTATTAATACTAAGTATTCTTTTTTATAATATAATTCTAGAGTTTCTAGAGATTAAGTTTATTATTAAAGATCTAAGTATTATTAACTCCTATATAATTTACTTAGAGTCTACTAAATTAAATATTATTAGAAATAATTTAAATTACTTACCCCTATTATTAATTATTATTTTAGCTTTTAAGGGTATCCTACTCCTAGTATAAAAGAGTATTAGAGATTATTACTTAAGTACTAAATTAGTATTTAAGATAGAAATTATACTTAGTTAACTCTTTAGTTTATTAATTCTACCTTTTTATAAAGTATTACTTCTTTATAAAATACTTAAAATCCTTATAATTTATAAGTACCTTAAATCTTTTAATACTCCCTAACTTTACTCTTTATACTCTTAAGTAGAATAATACTACTAAAAATTCCTTATTATAAATAGGGTAATTATACTTAGTAGGGGAGAAGTATTATAAGTAAAAGACTACTAAGTACTTAGTACTTTATTTATTTTCCTAGGTTAATATACCTCTTAGTATAAAACTAGAGTAGTTTATTTTTATTATTATTAGGGTATTTAGGTTAAACTAGTAGAGTACTAGTTCTATTATAAAGAGTTATTTTAGTTCCTAGAATACTTACTACTACTTTAATACTTATTTAAAAGGAATATTCTTCTTTATTAACTTTATTAATAACTTTATAATTATATTATATTAAGGTATAAAGACTTTATAGTAATTAGTAAATCTAAGGAAATTTTAAACCCCCTTAAGAGTTATTAAGGGGAGTTAGTTAATAATTATAATTAACTTCTTAGAATTATAGGAAATACTCTTTCCTATAATTATTATAAAGCCTATATACTTAACTTTAATAATAGAGAATTTATACTTTTTAGGGTCTAATTATAACCTAGTAACTAAGAGGTAGTTAAGTACCTAGTAGACTTTATTCTTATAATTACTCTAAGACCTACTAGAGTAAATTAGAATATTATTTATATAAATTATAAGAAAATTATTTAGGAATTAATAGAGGTAAGTATTAATATATTATTAAAAAGTAGTAAGTACTTTAATAAGGCTAAAGGGGTAAACTACTTATTTAAATAACCTATACCTTATTTAAAAGGCTATCTTTTCCTAATTAACTTTATTAATTCTAATTTTATAGAAGGTTATAATTATATTAAGTTTAGTATACTATTTTATAGTGGCTACTCTTTAGAGAGTCTCTAAAATTAAGAGTAGTGAATATTAGTCTTTCTTAGTAATAGTATTTAGGGCCTAATAATCCATATAAAAATGAATCCCTCCTCCTAGCTTCTTAATAAAGAGTACTAGGGCCCCTATAATAGAGTTATTAACTTTAATAAAACCCTTATTTAGTAAGTTCTCTAAAGTCTTCTTTAGTATAAGAAGCTTCTCTCTTAATATATTATATAGTAGCTCCTAGGGGAGCTCTAATATATAGCCCTTCTTATTTAGAATTAAGGGGATTTTATAATTTATACTAGGGTAAATAGGGGGTAATTAGTAGGCTATATTAAGTTAGAATAAGTTAGGGAACTCTTTAAGAATATATATTAGTATATAATCCCTAGGGTTAATAAACTTTTTTAGTACTAGGGCCTTTTTAATATTCTTTAAACTTATAAATATTACTTAGTAAGTAGTAAGTACCTCCTTACTAATCTTAGTTATATATTAGTATAGGAAGGTAAAAGAGTTTACCCCTAGTAAGTAAATTAATTAAATCTCTTAAAGATTTATAGGTTCCTTTTAGTACTTTAAGTAGGTTATTATACTTACTTTCCTATAAGTTGTTTATTAGGCCCTAATATTATAAATTACTTAGTTATTCTCTATTTAAGGCCTATTAAAGTATAGGAGGAAATAAAGGCCTTTAATTATATAGGTATAGATTTTCTATATATACTTATTAATTTCTAGGGTTAAAATAATAATTCCCTAAGTATTATTAAATAATAGCCTAGTAATATACCCCCTTATTTTCTTCTTTCTTTTATTAATAAGTAATAAGTAGAGTTTCTTTATAAGAGAGGTATTAATAATAGTATATATATTATAATTAGTATTAATTAATATATAAATAGTATAGTTTCTATTAATTCTTATTTAAATAGTAGTTAATTACTAGTTACTCTTTTATTTCTACTTTTATTACTCCCTCTATTTTTAGACTTCTATTTAAGTTAGCCCTAGTACTTAATTTTATATTAGAGTTACTCTTTTCCTAACTCCTTATTACTTAAGGGGTTATTATTACTCCCTAGGTTCTTATTTATATTACCTATAGGTAGTTTAACCTTTAAGACTCTTATAGAGGTATTCTTTTTCTAGTTTAAATAATTCTACTAAATATAGCCTACTTTACTATAATTATAGTACTTATAGGGATTTTTCTAATACTTTAAGTTATTATTAATAGAGGAGAGGGACTCTATAGAGCCCTAGTAATTATATTATTTAATTATAAAATTAATTATTATAATATTCCTATTAGTATTATAGTTAGTAGTTTTATAGTAAAGTACTAGGTAATAATTAATTAGTCCCTTTATATATTTAAACTTCTATATAATATCCTAGACCTTTATAAATTATTTACTATATTTTATAAGGAGCTCTATAATAATTAAGAGCTCCTTTAAATAAAGTATTAGGGTAGCCTCTAGGAGGGAAATTTAAATTATATTTAATTAATTATATTTACTAATCTCTATTAAGGTCTTTTTAAAATAAGAAAGAAAAGTAATAAGCCTCTTATTATTCTTCTACTAAAGCTCTTATAATTAGGCTATTACTTAGAGTTAGTTATTTAAATTTAAGTATATTTAATTTAAATATATTATAAATATATTTAAATTGTAAGTATTATTTAGACCCCCTATTAAATAAAAAATTTTAATTATTTATTAGGGATTAGTATTTAAATAAGTATTAATTAAGTACTAATATTTAAAATTATTATTATAAAAGTACTTATTAATTTTAAACTTAATTTTTATTTATTAAATTTAAGTTTAATACTCCCTTTATTTACCTAAGAACTTTAATAGGAGGGGTAAGGGCTTTTAATAATAAGTAATTATTAGGGGGGAAGTAAAGTATTTAACTACTTATATAATAGGAGTTATAACTAGTATTAGGACTAGGGTATTCTTTATTATAGAGAGAGTAATAAATATAGGTACTTAGGAAGGTACTAAATAACTTACTAAAATAATAGTATCCCTTCTTACTAACTTATTTATTAGCTCTATAATTCTCTAGTAGAGAGGACTAATAAAGTATTTTAACTACTACTAGAGTAATTTATTTATAAGAGGGCCTTCTATAGGAATTTTATAGGGGGTATTAATTCCCTTTATTATATTATTTATTATATTATTTAATAGCTCTTATTTATTCTAAGAGCCTAGCTTATTAATTAAGTAATTTACTAATAGGGAGTTATACTTAACTCTATTATTATTTATATAATAAATAAAAATTAAGTTCTAAATATATAAAGAACTAGGCCTAAGCTTATTTAGCCTAAAAGGTATATAAAATATTATTTATTTAGAACTAAGGAGGGAAAAGGGAAGTTTCCTATAATAAATAAAAAGTCTATATATAAGGGGCCTAGTGGGGGCCTACTAGAGGGGCACTGGGTAGGGACTAGGTGAGTAAGTATAGGTAAAGCCCGGGCTAATATTATTAAGGGAAGTTTCCCATAATAAATAAAAAGTCTATATATAAGGGGCCTAGTAGGGGCCTACTAGAGGGGCACTGGGTAGGGACTAGGTAAGTAAGCACGGGCAAAGCCCGGGCTAATATTATCCGGGTATAGCCTATAATAAGTATTAAGGTAAAGAATTTATTTAATACTAATAATATAAGTAAAGTATTAATAAAACTACTTATACTCTTATAAGTTTAATATAATATTATACTAGGAGATACTTTTTTCCTAGGCTAGTTAATATATAAAGACTAGGAAAATACTAAATTAAATATAATTAATAACTCTTAAGTTTATTTATAATATAATTAATAAGAAAAGTACTATAGAAGAATAATAATTATTATAATTTATTAAGAGAGAAAATAACACTAGTAAATTATAACTTATTAACACTATTAAAGAAGTTTCTATTATAAAGAACACTATAAACTAGGTTATTATTAATACTATATTTAACATAACTATAATTATAATTAAGGGTATTCTAAATTATTTTATAGTAGAACTAAAAATAAATAGTAATAAAGTATTAGGGGATTTAATTATTTTAGTGAACTTTAATATAATAAAATAAACATAATAATATTAAAATATTTGATTATTAGTAAAGTAAGTATACTAGGGCTATTAACTTTATATAAAGTTAACTAGAAAATATAAATACTATAAAGCTTTTAGGAGAAGCTATTTAGTAGTATTGCTATTATTATATTAACTAGGGACTTTTTATAATTCTTATTAACGAACTTTTATTCTCCTAAGTATTATTAACTATATAATTATAACTATAGCTTATAAAAGAGAATTAAGAAGAATAATTAATAAAGTATAAAGGGAGAAGTAAGTAAAAAACCTTTGAAAGTTATTTAATAATATTATTATACTAGAGAAGTAGAAAGAAACTTAGTAAAATACTACTTTATTTAGTTTCTTAAGTAACTATAAGAGTAGAATGAACTCTAGATAATACTAAGAGGCTTATAGAGAAGTATAAGCCTAAATTAAATTTGACATTAAAAGTAATTAGGAAGTTATTATACTACTTAATTAATATAAGTAGAATCTGACTTTCTATATAATCTTTATATATAATATAGAAATAAAGTATAAGCTTTTACTTTATTTATTTCTATTTATATAGAACTTAAGAACTTTATTTATAATTAAAAAAGTAGTAGCCTTATTACTAGGGGACTCTAGTAACTTATTAGTACCTAGAATACTCCCCTATATTAAAGGAATACTAATAATAGCAATTAGAAATATATATAGAGAGCTAAAATAATAAATAGAACTAAGTTTATAGTTACTAAGATTATATACTTACTAGAGCTTTAATAAGTAACTATTAATAATAGGATTTT
>JAXISO010000454.1:0-22618 GCA_036785465.1 Colletotrichum agaves | reverse complement strand
CCCCTTTTCGTCGTCGGAAAGGAAAAGAAGATTCTAAAAACGAGAACTTGCGCAGGCGCCAGGTTCTACTACATGCGTACCGTCCTCCACGACTGGGACGAGGAGAACTGCGTCAGGATCCTCAAGAACACGGCGGCCGCCATGGGGCCCGGCTCCCGGCTGCTGATCGACGAGATGGCGCTGCCGAACAAGGACGTCCACTGGTGGTCGGCGTGCCTGGACCTGCACATGTACACCATGCTCAACGCGCTGGAGAGGACCGTCGATCAGTGGAAGGATCTGCTGGGCAAGGCCGGCCTCGGGGTCGTCGACGTCAGGACGTACGCCTCGGTCATGAAGAACTCCATCATCGTGGCCGAGCGTCTGTGAGTGGGGAGATGATACAGTTGCGCGCCTCTTTGGTGATCTGTGAGATGGTTTTCGGACCAAAGACGGGCAGTTTTCCTGGTTGTAGAATTGAGTAGCTTCAGATTCGAATACAAATTGCGAGTATATCCTTTTACCATCAATCTGGCCAGCCCGGAAGGGAAGCTGCGGCTTCCACAGGGAATAACAACTTTCTATGATGAATATGATTTACGAGCGTTAGTGCTGCTTGAATACACCTTACGATATGAAATATTGAACAGATTCGACCATGAGCATGGTTTGACTTAAATCCTCTAGCATAGACTTATTAGCTGGTTGGGTTCTATAGTTCAATGGGTCGTTTGGTGAGCCAGATGCATAGTTGGATGACAGAAACATCTCTATAGCCAGATCATGCGTTTTGGCCTCGGCGACGAGGTGCCTTTACAGATCATTATAGTCAAGAAGTTCTGGAAAACACAAGATCAGTTGTCTTAGGTCCAGGTCTGAACAAGTCGCGTCTCTTCTTGACCCCGACGGCAGTGCAAAGACTCGACTTTTACTATTTGGTACATGTGCATGCGTTACGTGGTAAACGTGCCTGTGGAGAGAGAATCCTATTGATCATAACACCTATCCAAACTGCAAATGAGTAATCACTAATCGGACGCCGATTCCGAGACCTCAGAGCAAGGCTGGAATTCTATCTATGGTTTTCTCTAGCAACAATTAGGTAGAGATGGGTAAGGTCTTGCCGGGGTTGGGACAAAGTGGCTGACCTCGGGTTCCGACGACTACCGAGCTCACAATTTCTGGCTGCTAGCGACCGTCAGCACACTTGTAAGCCCTTTTTCTTTTCTCTCAACCAGAAATCAGAGGCATATTGGAACCATACTTTGGTCACTCGAGTCTCACAAGTTGATGCGACTGTTGTTCTGAACCGAATCGGTCATTGTTTCTATCAAATCATTCCTCAGCCCATCATGGCAACTTTGGCAAATGTCAAGATCGACCGCGAGTTCTGGAGGGACTACCTCCTGGCCCAAGCAAGCCAATTACCCGACTTGGACGACGTAGAAGACGTCACGGACAGAGTCATTAGGGTGATGGGAGGAAATCCCGGAGAGATGCAGCTCCAGGGAACAAACACCTTCCTCGTCGGCACTGGCAAGGCGAGGGTCCTGATTGACACTGGCGAAGTATGTATCCGGAGCTCCCACGGGTACAGACAACGAGGCAGCCTTTTCTGACACCATCTACAGGGAGTCCCGATATGGATTGAAAACATGGTCAAAGTCCTGGAAGAAAGACATCTGCGTATTTCCCACGTCCTCCTCACGCACTGGCACGGCGACCACACGGGCGGGGTGCCCGACCTGGTCGCACACGACGCCGCTCTCGCGGACCGCATCTACAAGTGCAACCCCGATCCCGGCCAACGCCCCATCGAAGACGGACAGGTCTTCGCCGTCGAGGGCGCCACCGTCAGAGCCCTCCTCACGCCGGGCCACGCCGCCGACCACGCGTGCTTCCTCCTCGAGGAGGAGAACGCCCTGTTCACCGGCGACAACGTGCTGGGACACGGCTTCAGCGTCGTCGAGGACCTCGCGCCGTACCTCCAGAGCCTCGACCGCATGGCCGAACAGGCCTGCGCCGTCGGGTACCCGGCCCACGGGGTCAGGATCGACGACCTGCCGGCCAGGCTCGGTCAGTACATCAGGCACAAGAGGGCGCGGGAGAGGCTGGTCTACGGCGCGCTGGTCGAGAGCATGTCGAACGGCGGGGGGCGAAGCGCGCTCAGCAAGTCCGGGTTGTCGACGCGGGAGATCATCGGTAAGATATACGGAAACGTGCCGCAGAGCCTGCTCATGAGCGCGATCGAGCCCTCCACGATGGAGATCCTGCGGATGCTGGCTGATACCCGCAAGGTGGGCTTCGTTATGCAAGGCGGCACGCAGCGGTGGTTCGTCAACAAAGCTTGTCGGGTGGCGGCGTAGGGCTTGGGCGAGGGCATAAGGATTTGGAAGAATTTAACAAGACTGCTTATTTACTTATTCATCTATTATTTCTACGCAAAGCTGCTTATTCAGTTCAAGGGCAAAGTACAATGCACATTAATAGACTAAATTATTCTCACAAACATGCGACGTATTTAGTAGCAAGAGAAACTGGAATACGTGAATGTTGGCCGGGAGAGGCCGAAATCGCAGGATTCTTTATACTAAAGAGATCATGGCCTTTGGAGAAAACATTGAGGTTCATCCACTCGAAATACTGTATCGTGGTGATCGGGTAAGCAAAACAGAGTGTGCGGTGTCTTCACCCTGGGCCCTGGCTGTTCCACAACCATTCTTACTACCGTTTCTGTCTTTTCCGAGACAGTGTCGGCCAGAGTTTTCGTGTTCCGGCCCCCGTCGGTTACCGTGCCATGTTGTTTCTGGCCGGGCCGAACACTGGAAGGATTATCACACCGACGCCGGCTCTTCGTTGCTCGGCCTCTTCCGCATGTATGCTCCCCGACATCGAGCCAAGGATATGTTCCATCTACAGTTCCCCAGGAAGAAATAAACCTCCCTTGCGCCGTCTCATGTTGTTCACCCATTCTTCCCGTCTCTATTGTTCTCATCACCGATACCACGACGGGTAGCAAGTATGACCACCACCCCCTCAACGGAGGGTCTCAGCGACTTCACGTCGCGACTTTTGTTCTTCAGCAACGAGTTTCCGAACGACGACCTGCGAGACCTGTTTCGCCGCCTCCACGACTACAGTAAAGGTTGGAGATTCCGACTCCTCGCGACCTTCCTAGACGCTTGCGGCGACGTAGTCCACGACGAAGTCGCCGCGCTGCCATCGCCCTTGAAGAAGCTCGTTCCCCCCTTCAAGTCGGTCCTGTCTCTCGCCGACGATGCCAACTTCAGGCAAGGTCCCGTCGGAGGAGCACTGGAAAGCGCCTTGCTCTGTGTTCTGGAACTCGGCATGTTCATCGGGTCAGACACCCCCCCCCCGAATGTGCATACACAATAACGGAACGTGTGCTGACCTCTCCCAACAGTCATCATGAAGCCAAAGACGCGCCGCTGGATCTCCCAAGTGACAGAACGACCCTCTCAGGCCTCAGCATCGGTCTGTTTGCCGCCGCGGCCGTTTCCGTCTCCGACTCGTTGGCAGACGTCGCCGCCAACGGGGTGGAGAGCGTGAGAGTTGCTTTCAGATTGGGCATCCATGTTGACGGCGTCTCCGGGAGACTCGAGTCGCGCGACCAAGACGGGACGTACGGCAGCTGGGCCTATGTACTGACGGGCTTACCCGTGGACAAGGTGCAGGAGGAACTCGACCGCTACAACACAGACTCGGTGATTCTCAAACCCTCTGCAAACGTGCCGTCTTCTCTCGACTAACGTCGCCGTGTTCCAGTCCAACCCTACACCGACCAAGGTCTTCATCAGTGCATCAGACAAGACCTCGGTCAGCGTCACAGGCCCGCCATCCCGTCTGAAGAACGCGTTCCGGCACTCCAAGGCCCTGCGCTACTCGAAACACCTCCCGATGCCCGTCTACAACGGACTGTGCCACGCGCCGCATCTCTACGCGGGCGAAGACGTCCGAACCATCGTCCGCGGTTCGGATCCCAGGTGTGCTCACGCTCTCCGCGTCCGACTGCCGCTTCTCTCGCCTCAGACGGGCAAGCCGTACCCTGCTCGCGACGCCGGCGAGCTCTTCGAGAGGATCACTGCTGATATCCTTACCGGCGGCATATTCCTGGATAACCTCAGCGGCGGGATCCTGGACTCGATTTCGGACTTCGGATCGGCAGAGTGTGAAACCTTCCTGTTTCGCTCCTCTCTCGTCTCCAAGAGCATACTGGCGACGGTGGCCGACCGTCTCGGCCAAGTGACGATGAAGAACGTTGATTTCATCGACTGGCCTTTTGGGGACATTGCTGCTGGTACACCGCGGACTGCTGCTCAGTCTACGCTCGCCATCGTGGGAATGTCTTGCAGGCTCCCTGGCGGCGCCAACGACTGCAAGCTTTTCTGGGAACTCCTGAAAGAAGGCAGAGACACGCACACCGAAGTCCCAGCCGACAGGTTCGATCTCCAAGCTCACTTCGATCCGTCCGGCCAAGTCCCCAACTCGACACCTACACCCTGGGGAAACTTCATCGACCAACCGGGCATGTTCGACGCGGCCTTCTTCAACATGTCCCCGAGAGAGGTTAGTCCAATCACCACGTCAAAGCTATTCCCCGAATATTCTGACTCCGTCGATTGTAGGCAGAGCAGACAGACCCTATGCACAGACTGGCCCTCGTCACGGCGTACGAGGCGCTCGAAATGTCCGGCTACGCACCCAACAGGACGCCATCGACGACTCTGGAGAGAATCGGCACATACTACGGCCAGGCAAGCGACGACTGGCGCGAGCTCAACGCCGCTCAGAACATCGGAACGCACGCCGTGCCGGGAGGTGAGCGAGCCTTCGCCAACGGACGCATCAACTACTTCTTCAAGTTCGGCGGGCCAAGCTTCAACATAGACACCGCGTGCTCCAGCGGGCTGGCCGCCGTCAATGCCGCGTGCTCCGCCCTCTGGGCCGGGGAGGCCGATACCGTCATCGCGGGCGGGCTCAGCGTCATCACGAACCCGGACAACTACGCCATGCTGGGCAACGGCCATTTCCTGTCCAAGACGGGCCAGTGCAAGGTGTGGGACGAGGGGGCCGACGGGTACTGCCGAGCCGACGGCGTCGGCTCGGTCGTGATCAAGCGCCTGGAAGACGCGGTCGCGGACAACGACAACGTCCTCGCCACCGTCCTCGCCGGGGCGACGAACCACTCCGCGTACGCCGCTTCCATCACGCAGCCCCATGCCGGGGCCCAGAAGAGCAACTACGCCCAGGTCACGCGAGCCGCGGGCGTCAACCCCCTCGACGTGGGATTCGTGGAACTCCACGGCACCGGGACACAGGTCGGCGATGCGGTCGAGTCCGAGTCGGTCTGCGACTTCTTCGCTCCCCTCTCGCCACGCCGCCGCAGCGACCAGCCCCTCCGTTTGGGAGCCGTGAAGTCCAACGTCGGGCACGGCGAGGCCGCCGCGGGCATCACGTCTTTGGTCAAGGTGTTGCTGGCCTTCCAGAACAACGAGATCCCGCCGCACGTCGGAATCAAGACAGCCATCAACCCGATCATCCCCCCGGACTTGGACAAGCGCCGGGCCGGCCTCGTCATGAACCTCCAGTCGTGGCCCCGGCAGGCAGGAAAGAGTCGATACGCCGTCGTGAACAGTTTCGGGGCCCACGGTGGCAATACGACACTGCTGCTTGGGGACGCACCGGAGAGGAAGCCCTGTGGTCCAGATACCAGATCAAGCCATCCGGTGGTCATCTCTGCCAAAGGCAAGATATCCCTCGAAGGCAACCTCAAGGCTCTCATCGACTATCTCGACAAGAATCCGGACACGGATCTGGGCGACCTGTCATACACGACCACCGCTCGCCGGATTCACCACAGCTCCAGGGTGGCCGTCTCAGCTTCCAGCATCGCTCAACTACGGAAAGCCCTCTCATCAGCTTTGCCCGGCGTCCGGGAAGTCCGTCCGGTCCCGACGGTCGCGCCTTCGGTCGCCTTCGCTTTCACGGGCCAAGGCTCGTTCTACGTGGGAATGGGCGCCGCGTTGTATAAATCGTTCCCGTACTACCGCCAACAGATTGCCCGTCTCGACCACCTCGTGCGGGTATTCGGGTTCCCCTCGGTCGTCCCGTACATCGAAGGCAGCTCTGACGACGAAGGACCGTCCCCTCTGACGACTCAACTCACCATCGTCGTCAGCCAGATTGCTCTCGCCGAGTTCTGGTCGCTGCTCGGTATCAAGCCCAGCGCCGTCATCGGCCACAGCCTCGGCGAGTACGCAGCTTTGGTCGTGGCCGGCGTGCTGTCGGCGGCGGACGCCATTCTCCTCGTCGGAAAACGCGCAGAGCTGGCAGTCTCCAAGTGCAAAGAGGGCAGCCATGTCATGCTCGCGGTACGCGCTAGCATAGACGAGATCAAGAGCATCGCCGCCGACGGGAAGTACCAAGTGTCATGCATCAACGGAGCCAGCGACACGGTCTTGGGAGGCCCTCGCGAAGACGTCGAGGTCACGAGAAAGGCGCTGCAGAACGAGGGCGTCAGATGCACACCGCTCGACGTCCCCTTCGCTTTCCACACCAGCCAGATGGATCCCGTGCTGGGACCGTTCGAGCGGCTGGCCAAGCACGTCACGTACAAGACGCCGACGATGCCCGTCCTCTCGCCGCTCCTGGGCGCTTGCGTGTTCGACGGCAAGGCCGTCAACGAGAGGTATCTCAGCAGGGCGGCGCGGGAACCCGTCGACTTCGTCGGCGCCCTCGAAGCCGCCCGGGAACTCGGCATCGTCGACGAGTCGACCATGTGGATGGAGATCGGGCCGCATCCCGTCTGCGCCTCTCTCGTTCGGGGCTGCATCGCGGACGCGCACGTAACCGCATCGATCCGCCGCGACGAGGACAACTTCGCGACGCTGTCGAACACGCTGGTAACGCTCCACCGTGCCGGCATCACCGTCGATTGGAACGAGTACCACCGTCCGTTCGAAAGATCCCACACCCTCTTATCTCTCGATGCGTACAAGTGGAACGACAAGAACTACTGGATACAATACGAAGGCACTTGGACCCTGGACAAGGCCCATCCGAACGGCAACGGCAGCAACAAGCCGGCTCCGCAGAGCGGTTCCGCGCTGCGGACCTCCTCCATGCAGCAGATCGTCTCGGAGGAAGTCGTCGGGAACACGGGCAAGGTCGTGGTCGTCTCGGACATGATGCATCCGGAATTCTTGAGCGCCTTGGACGGCCATCACATGAACGGGCATGCTGTGGCTACTTCGGTGAGTACTTACCGACTATTTCTCCCATCGAGTACTCGAATGCTCCTGCTGACTTCGAATCCCAGTCGATCTGGGCTGACATGGCTCTGACGGTCGGCGAATACCTGTACAAACGCATGATCCCGGCCGCGACTGGGAACGTGGCCATGAACGTTTCCGACATGCTGGTGGAACACGCCCAAGTCGCGATGTCGAACCGCGAGGGCGCGCAGCTTCTGCAAGTCGAAGCCGAGATGGACCTCGAGAAGCTGGCCACGGCCGTGCGGTGGTACGACGTGGACGGCCTGGGCAAGCGTTCGGGGGAGCCGTACGCGACGGCGACCGTCGTCTACGAAGACCCCGGCGACTGGGCGGCCGAGTTCGGCAGGGTAGCGTGGCTCGTGGACAGCCGCGTCGAGGCGCTCGCGGCCATGGTGCCGACCGGGACGGCCAGCCGGGTGGGACGCGGGCTCGCGTACGCGCTCTTCGGGAACGTCGTCGACTACTCGGACAGGTACCGCGGCATGCGCTCGGTGGTCGTCCGCGGCCTCGAGGCGTACGCCGACGTGGAGCTGGCGCCCGGGAGGCACGGCACCTGGCACACGCCCCCCCACTGGATCGACAGCCTCTTCCACGTCGGCGGCTTCGTCATGAACGGCAGCGAGGCCTCCGACACGAGGGACCACTTCTACGTCACCAACGGCTGGGGCAGCTGTCGTATGGCGAGGCCCGCGGTCGCCGGCGCCGGCTACAAGAGCTACGTGCGCATGGCGCCTACCGCGGACGAGGCCAACGTGTTCTCGGGCGACGTCTACGTCCTGCAGGGCGGGGAAGTCGTCGGCATGATGGGCGGGATGAGGTTCCGCCGCGTCAACCGCGTCCTGATGGACAGGTTCTTCTCGCCGCCGGACGCGGGAAGCGGCGTTGTCAAGACCAGGACGTCGAGCGCCCCCGTCAGGTCCGGTCCCAATCCTGTCACGACTCCACGGGCTTCTTCGTCAAAGACCAAGCACGTGGACCCGACGACCAAGCCTGCTCCCCAACGAGCCGAGAAAGTCGCAAACGACGGAGATGGGAAGACTGAAACCACACCTGCCACGGAGGAGGACGTCGATGTCAACAACCTTGGCCGAGGAGGTATTGTGGGCGACGCACTGCGGCTGATTGCCAAAGAGACGGGGCTCGATCTGTCCGACCTGACCGACGAGGCGACCTTTGTAGAGCTCGGGGTCGATTCTCTCACCTCGCTGGTACTGGCCGAGAAGTTCAAACAGGAGCTGTCAGTTGAGGTCAAGAGCTCACTCTTCCTGGAGTGTGTCAATGTCGGTGACCTCAAGGGCTGGCTGGAGCAGAATGCATGAGGCGAAGGGTTTGGGTCTACAGCTTGGGTTGTGCTTGTACTGTTTTCTTTTTTGGTTTCATTCACTTCTTTAGGATGCGAATCGCCTTTCCGTAGCTGGATTTATGTTGAATAGCATTGGCCGTTAGTTTCAATCAAGACGCGTACACACTGAGGAACGACAACTGCGAAAAGATGTCAATTCTTGCTCCTGATTGAAAGTCGAAGCCTAAGTCATCTGCCAAAGTAAATCTCTCTTCTGGCCTTCTCTAGGCTCAGTCGAAGAATATTTGCGAAGAAATAGCCCGTCTGAATCACATTATCACACATAATTCATTTCCCATCCGGGTTTGCCCGAGTTACCACAACAGTCTCTTCCAAGGTCCTCTCTCACGTGCGGGTTTGCTTATCGCCTTTCGACTTATCAGATCTCTACGTGACGCAACGACGGCACGGTGCCGTTGTCCAAGAAGCGACTCGTCGTCTTCTCCGCCATCGTCTTCAGCGCGGTCCTCAACGAAGCAGCGAGCAGCATCAGCGCCTCGGGCGGACGGCCGCCTTGGGCGACGCTGTAGCGGCGAGTGAAGAGGGTGACGACGCGGGATATGCCGGGGATGGCGCCGAGGGCCAGCGCCGTGTGCCGCTCGTCGTCCAAGGCGCGGCCCGCCGGCTTGAGGGCGCGCAGGGCGGCGTCGGCGACGTCGAGGATCGCGGCCGCCAGGGACGCCACCAGCAGGGCCGTGTCCATGTCGGTCGAGCACGGGCACACGAGGATGCGGGCCGCCTGCCTGCACGCATGCGGCACCTGGTCGGCGAGCACTTGGGCGGCGGCGGACCGCGGCGGAGGACCGTTCCGTCCCCCGGCGGCGGCGGCGGCGAGTCTCCCCAGCGTCGCCACGGCCACGGTCGCGCAGTCGTACTCGTACGGGTCGTGCCGGATCTCGTCCAGGCCCGACGACGAGGGATCGGCGGCGTCGTCGTCGTCGTCGTGCCTGATGACGCTGCTCCGACCGCTCGTCCTCTCGTTACCGGAGGCGCTGCCGCCGTTGGCACTCGCAGCAGCGCCGGCGGCCGCGCTCCAGCGACCCTCGTCGGAAAGATAGTCCGGGAGGGCGTCGTCCAAGTTGATTTGGTGCTGAGCGGGCCGTTCCGGGGCTCTCGGCGTTGGTGCCGGTGCCGGTGCCGGTGCCGGCGCCGGTGCGGGGTAGTCTTTCCTGACGGGCTCTTTGGTCAAAGTCCCGGCATCGCGATCATCACCACCAGCCGGGCGTCCTCGGTCGTCTTGCTCCGGGGAGCGCCGGGAGCGGGGACGAGGCCTGCCGATGCGTCTGGCAGGGCTGTAGACGCAGTCGTACGACAGCCGGTCGCACCGGCCGCATCGCGGGTTCCCCTTGTCGCACTTGACCTTGGCTTCGCTGCACGGGTCACACGTCTGGCGAAGCTTGCTCGCTTTCGGGCGGGCTTCGGCGACGACGGCGATTGTGCCGCCGCCGCTGCCGCTGATGCTGCTGCTAGCGCTCGGGTCTGCCATGATCGGGCGATGATATGTGTGTGGGGATGAGAGGAAGTTATTTTTTTTTTCGTGGGAGACGGAAATTCTAACTCTAAGAGATCCCGACAGCTAATTAACCGGTTGAAGATTCGGCAGCAATCGACCCAGACTGCATACTTTATATGACACCATTTGAGTCGCCCACCAACGCGTTATACGGTCCCGCCCGACAGAAGAGCATGGATGCCACGCAGATTTCGACTCCTCGGCTGGGATCGGTCCTAACAAGGGGTCTCAGCGAGTTTCCAAATGGGAATGAGACCTGCTGCACCCATCAGAGCAAAGTCCCTCCTTGGATGGGTCAAGCCCGTGTGCATACACAGCCATGAGCGTGATATTGACCGGGGATACGGATACTTGGAGTCATCCGCCAATGAGCATCCGCACGATAGCAGGACCCTGCAGCAGACGGTAGCGTCCGCCCGAAAGCTTCGTCGAGCCGCTTTGGCGATCCATGGATCTAGGCAGCCACGCGGATCTATCGACCAAGAAGAGGACGGCGTGGGGGGTTTTGCCATCTTACTCAGACCTGAGCCCATCATCTCCTAGGGCTATGATCTTATTACGCAAATCTTATTCCGTGGTCGGGTTATCCCCGCCAAAGCGCAAGGTTCATGCCTTGGACTATCGGGAGAGGGAGAAGGGATGGTGTCAGAAGGCTTGTTGGGACGACCATCCAATCAGGCGATAAGACACCCAAAGCCACCTTTGCGCAATGAACTGATAGTTCCATACTGGCTTTTTCCAAGACATCAAATCGTCTGCATGAGGATTCTGCAGCAGGAATCTCAGGCAGCAAGAAAACGAAAAAGAAAAAGAAAAAGTAATGACCGCGCTGCCCACACCCAGGCGGAGGGATTGATTATCCAAGACATAGCGCCCGGTGAACGTCCTTCCACGCATTCAGCTGACCATTTCAACAATCCGAATTCCTCCTAACCCGCCACCTTTCTAAGCGCTAACGAGTACATAGATCCCTCAAGGATGGGATATCGGCCTAGACTTCTCCCGGGTCTAGACTTCTCCCGGGTCTGGATCCTACCGGCCCATGTCCCCTGACGACGCTTTGCCATGTCTGTCGGTTTGCGACGTGATGCCTTGCTCGGAGTCCGGTGCACACGTGCTGAGCGCGGCATACAAAGTCAACAGTAGATGTGTGTTTCGCAGAATCACCCCTAGAACAATACACACAACTTCTAAGCATTTAAGCAGGTCAATTTGGTTCTCCAACGTGGTGCGATGTTGCTCCTCCCATGACCGTATGATTGCCTTACTTAGTGTACAATACACGAAGCCTTCATATCGAAACTGGCCCAACAAGAAGCAACATCAACAACAACAACGACGACGACGACGAGCAACGCAATGGCCGCAACAGCTGAGCACGAAAGGTTGCAATGGACCAAAGTATCCTCAAGGACCTATGAGAGGTCTCTAGACGACATGGAGAAGTTCTTCTCCCTCGCTGGGCGAGGAGGAGTCGGTGCGACGGACGGCCAACACTGGCATATCTCAGTCATGGCCAAGATCAAGACGGCCGACCTCGACCTGAGGAAAGCCGTGCCACAGGCGTGGAAGGCTCTCCGCGACACGAATCCCTGCCTGTCGGCCGTCGTCCGAGACGATCGCTGGACATACACCGTCTGCGACGAGCAAGAGCTCGAACCGTGGCTCGAAGAATCGCTTCACTTCCACGACACGCCCGACGCGTCCCGCGACGTGTTCCCCATCAAGAACCTCACCGGCCGCGCCGCCCTCCACGTGCTGCTCCAGACGCGGGAACTCTACCTGCTGGCCCCGCACACCCACCTCGACGGCATCGGCGCCTACACCGCCATGAGCAACCTCGTCCAGGCCCTGGCCGACGTGGCGTCCGGCGGCGACGTCCCGGGACTCGGCGGCGGAGAGGCCCGGAACCTGATCCCCCCGCTCGACGTCCTGGCCGACATCCCCGCGGCGACGGACGCCGACCGGAGCACCTTCCGGTCCATGCTGCGGGGTTGGGTCGCCGGCTTCGCCGGCGTGAAGCTCAGGCACGACGGCGAGACCACGAAGCCGTGCGGAGACCCGAGGATCCTCTACCGCCCGTTCGACGTCCCGGAGAGCAGACGCATCGTGGCGAGGTGCAAGGAGCTGGGCCTCACCGTGACCGCGGCGGTGCAGGCCGCGGTCTCCACGGCCCTGCGCGGGCAGGTCGCGTCGCAGGCGACGGTGCAGAGCGCCGTCACCGTCCACAACGTGCGCAAGTGGGTCGACAAGTCCGCGCACCCCGCGGCCGGCCTCGTCGGCGCCCTGGCCGTCCCCGTGCCCGCCGTCTTCGCCCTGGCGGACGACTTCCTGCAGACCGCGCGCCTCGCCCGGGAGCGGTACCTCGAGCCGGAGCGGACCGGTCTCCTGCGCGTCTTGCCGCGCTTCTGGGGCAACGAGATGCTCTCGGTGATGACGTCGCCGCCGCCGCCCGGTGTGGAAGCGCCCAGCTCGCTCGGCCTGTCAAGCTTCGGCATCGTGGACGCGTACGTCAAGCCGGCGTACGAGGGCGCCGCCGGGAGGAGGTCCAGGATCGAGGTGGAAGACGCCTGGCTGGGGATCACGCTGTACTCGCCGGATATCTTGTTGCACTTATGGACGCTGCAGGGCGCTATGAGAATGCAGTGCGTGTACAACGAGGCGTACTTCGAGACGGAGACCGTGGCGGCTTTGCTCAAAGCGACCGAACACGAGCTACTTCTCGGCTTGGGGTTATTGAACTAGTGTAGGCGGCCACAGTTGGGAAGGGGAAGCATACGGTGGCTGCTGTTTGTGAAGGTAGGATTTACGTCTCAGCCATATAAATACGATACATAGCGGAATGAAGTTCTGTATTCATTCACCGGCCATGCACTTGGGAATTTGTAACCAAAACAAAATGAAGACTGATCGTACGCAATCATCGTTGGACATGCAGACTACTTCCAGTGAAAATGACTCGCTTTTGACCACGCGAACTACCATGAATGAGGGACACAGACTACATAGCTTGGGATAAGTCGGCAACAAGTACGAAAGGTTAATCACTTTGATGTCTTGTAATTTATACTGCTCTTAACGTTCCCTCTAAAGCCCCATTTACAGATAAAAAGCAATGAATACCTCAAGTGTTCAACTGAAAAGATCCCATCAAATGTAGACTTCCTGGCCCTCGAATTCTAACGAGTGCTATACGAGATAATCGCCCCAATAAGTGGAAACAGACTTCTCAGATAATTCAGCCGCGCCCACTCTCTGATGAGATCTCGAGTATGCTCCGCAGACGAAGGCGCCTCTGACTTCTTTTCTCCCGGCGCCTCAGCCGCCTTCTCCAGCAGGAGCCCCTCAGTGCGGACGATGAACAGCAGCGTGAAAGGGACGAGGCTGGCCGTTAACACACCGGCGACCAGGAGGCGAAGCGCCGCAGTAGCGCCGCAGCTATCGTTCGACCTCCAGCTGATGAAGGCGTTGGCGAAGTTGGATAATGTGGCCGCGGCCGCGAACGGGGGGCACAGGACGAAGCCCCGCCGGAAGACGACCCTAAACTGCGCGAGCAAGGTCGCCTCGTCGGTGCTCGGAGAAGCCAGAAGAGCTGCCCCAGATACGAACGACAGACTGAACTGGCTGCCTAGATCGAGCGGCGGAGGCCACCGTTAGCTTGCAGATCCAAATATAGCGCGTGGTTGCCTAACCTGTGTGGATAGCAGATGTGAGTACGCTGATGAAGCGCAAGGCGTCGGGGATCGACATCTTTTGCTAGCAGATGCGCGATCAATGGAAATATCTAGTCAAGGTAGGTGTACAGGAGAATAGAGAAGATGTTAGCTGTGCCGAATTCGAATCCCATAGAGCGGGGTGTGCTATTGAAGACAGATATCTACTCCTTGCTGAGATTATTCTATACGTTACGCGCAGTGGCATTGCTTCCTGCATTTTCAGTCGAGCCCTCGAGTCGTCGGACTGCGTCGATGCTCAGCGTCAAACCCGAAAATGCCAATGCGAATCACCGTGCCGGAAGCCGACGGCCGGTGTCGGAGGTCCCCACCCCCGGCCACCTGCCTAATTCGGACGTAGCGGTCGGTTTTCTTACGGACGCATGCTGATTGCCCGGGCACCTTACCCGCCCGGCCGCTAGTGTATACACCCGCTGCAGGGGCTGAGGGGCTGAAGTTCGCTGAACAATACGGTGGGGCGCTCATCGAGCAGGGGATGTCAGCGCTAGCTCTGTTGGGAAGTGTGAGCGAACACGCCAATCACATCTACTACTCCGAGTCTCCGAGACAAACAAGTCACCAAACAATGTTTGGTGAAGGGAGCGAGAGAGCGGGCGTCATCTTTTGCGTTGGCTGGTCGTAAGTACCAAGCTCCAATTGCTTTGGGAAAAAGGCAGGGGGACATGGCTCGACCCAGCCGTCTCGATCGATTTAAAATCCCGAAAGGCTGAACACCCGATCCTTTGTTTGGAAAACCCCAAACCTCATGTCCAAGTTCATTGCCCACAGTCCCAGGCTCGCGTCGACCTTGCTGCACCGATCGAAAATGTCGCCTGCCTTCACCCTCTACGGCGGCCGCGGCTCGTCAAACACCGACCGCGTCCGTCTGACCCTCGCCGAGGGCGGCTTCACAGACTACGAGACCGTGCTCGTCAACCTGCAGAAGGGGGAACAGAAGGTGATCGATCAATCCAACTCCACTTTCGGAGCTCGGAAACAACAACAACATTTCTGACCAAATGAATCCAGTCTCCGGAACACGTGAAGCGCAACCCGTGGGGCAAGATCCCCGTCGTCGCTTTCCCCGACGGCTTCACCCTCTACGAGAGCCGCGCCGTCTGCGAGTACCTCGCGAGGAAGTACTCGTTCCCGCTCCTCCCCCCGGCGTCCGACGCCGAGGCCGCGGCGCTGTTCGACCAGGCGCGGTCGGAGGAGATGCTCTACTTCTCCGAGCCCGCGGGCAGGATCGGGTTCGAGAAGTTCGCCAAGAAGCTCATGGGCTTGCCCGCCGACGAGGCCGTCGTCCGGGCCGCGCTGGAGTCGGTCGGGGCCTTTTTCGACGTGGCGGAGCGCGCTCTGCGGGACAGGGACTACATGGCCGGAGACGACTTCAGCCTCGTGGACATCTACTACGTCCCCCTCGTCCAGAGGCTTTTCGCCTGCGGGTACGGAGACGTCGTCCTCGGTCGCGAGGCTGTGAGCGCTTGGTGGGACCGCGTCACCAGCAGACCGGCCATCAAGTCGCTGTTGGCCGCTGATAAGGAGGCCATGGCTGCCATGGCTGCCGCCCGTAAGTAATGCAGTAGAAGTCGGGTGGTGTCACGTGCTGGAGACCTCTGGGGGCATCCGGAGACCATTGGAGACCTATGGGGGCCTCCGGGGACCTCCGGGGACCTAGTGAGTAGTCTCTATATAGGGAGTGATAACCCCCCTAATACTAGGAGAGGGGGGGTTAGAGAAGAATAGTTATTTTACCTATACCTAAAATACTAACTTCTTTACTCTATACTATATACTTCTAATATATTCTTCTCTTTACTTATTTAATAGAGGTATAGACTATTAAAGTAATTATTATAAAATAAATATTATATTATAACTCTCCCGGGGATTACCTAGGAACTAGGTTAATAGAGACTAATTATTAAAATTAGTGATCTCTATATTATATTATTATTTCTGCGGAACTGCGAGAATTTCACGCAGAGATATAAGACTCACGAGTCTTATAACTATGGGTTATAAATTAATTATTCTATGAACAAGCACCCCCTGAATTTAATATACCCCCTTAGGGGTTATTAATACCCACTTAATATACCCCTATAAATATTCTTATAAATTCTAAATAACCTCCTTTTTATTATAAGAGTATTATTCTCCTTTATATTAATAATAATAAATACCTACTAAGTTATATAATTATTATTTATTATTATTAGAAAAAATAATTAATAATCTCTTTAAATTTTATAATTAATTAGTACTATTTATTACCTTTATATAAATTTATAGTATAAATAATATTTTATTATACTCCTATTTATTAATTTTTAACTTTCTTTTTTTACCTTTTTAAATTATTTATAATTATAAGTATACTTTCTTAAAAATTACTAAAAACCTTATATAATTAATTATTAACCCTTCTTAAGTTATTTTACTTTTTATAATAATTTCTAATAAAACTCCTATACTCCCTATTAAATTAGTTCCTACTAATAAAGTAGTTAATAATTCTATTACTAAGCCTACTCCCCCTATTGAACTAGCTCTGGCTAGTGAGGCTACTCCCGCCTTAGTTAGTAAGAATGCTCCTAAGGTTAGTAATAAGTATGTACTCCCTAAGAATAAGGAGGAAAATAGGAATAAAACTCCTACTAGTAAGTTTTAGTATTTTTATACTTATTATTTAGTTATTCTAATAAGGTTTTTATAGAAAGATAATATTATTTTACTTATTAAGTAATTAAGGAGGCTAAAGTAAGGTATACTAAGGTTATTAAGGAGAAAAAGAAGAAGGTTATTATTAAGAAAAATACTCTAAAAACTCCTAAAAAGAAGAGTAGATTTATAGGTAATTCTAATTTAAGTGGCTTAAAGTTTTATAATAGTACTAATAATAATACTAAGGAGTATAACTTATATTTTAATTATTTATTATTCTTTATTAAGAGTCCTAATAAGTCTAGTATATATTATAAGGGGCCTTATAAATACTATTATTATTATATATATAGTAATACTTACTAGAATAGTACTCCTATTATTATTTACTTTTATTAGGAGTTTTATACTCTTTATATTAATTTATATACTTTAAAAACTATATATATTTTAAATTCTTATTTCTTCTCTTAAATTTTATTAATTTTCTATTTTAAATTATTATAGTAAAATAAAATAAATTTTATTATACTATAAGAGTTATTTAAATAATTTAAAAGGCTAGTATTAATTCTAAGTAAATAATTATAATAATAGAGTTTAATAATTTTTCTCTTACCCCTATTTAAATTACTCCTATTACTCTTATTACTTTTATTATATTAATTATTCTAATTACTCTTATTATTCTAGTTTTTACTAAAACTACTCCTACTATTATTATACCTACTCCTATTTTTAAAGTACCTCCTACTTTTAGTATTATTATTCCTAGTAAAATTTACTTAGAAATTCCTCTTTTTAGTAGTATTCCTTTATACTCCTTTAATAATTTTATTTTTTTTAATAATTTTAGTTTCTTATTTCCTATATTTATTACTCTTACCCTAGTTACTCTTATAATTAGTAGTCTAATTATAATCTCTTATTACTCTTTTAACTTTTTTTTAAGTATTATAATACCTAAGAGTTTAATTTTATAATTTCTTTATACTATACTTAATATATATAAATAAGCTACTTATACTAAAGAACCTTTAGGTTATTAAATTTATACTCTTTATAAGTAATTTTTATTTCTCTTATTATAGGTTATAGTCTAAGTAGAATTTCTTATAACTTTTTTAGGGGCTTTATACTTATAAATACCCCTAGCTTTCTAGGCTTTAAGTTTATAATAGAGCTCTTATTTTTACTCTCTTATTATTATTCCTTTATTATAAAACTCTTAATTTTATAAAACTATTTATTAATTTTATTTTTTTAAGAATTATTTAATTATATTAACTTTACCTACTTCTCCTTATTCTTCTTAAATTTAACTTTCTAAGTACTTTTAAATTCTTAAGTTTTATTTTAAAGTCCTAATTATACCTAAAAGACTTTAAATAGCTACTTTAAAAGTACTTTAGTAAGTCTATTAATTATTAATTTAACTAAGAGAGTATAAGAAACCCTTATTTAATTCTTATAAATTTCCTAATAAAGTTAGTAATTATATATATTTATATACTTTAGTCTTATTTAGAATTATATAAGTTCCTTTATTATTAATTAAATAATTTAAAAATTATTATACTAAATATAAATAATTAAAGCCTTACTCTAAATTAATAGGAAAACTATGTGAGATTCTAGTACTAATAAGAGCCTAATTTAGAGTACTATAATAAATTAACTTATAAATAATACCTTTTTTATAATATATAAAAGTATAAGGAGTTTAGCCTTAGTTATTAAGGTATTTACTATTAATTACTTACTTATTTTCTAGATTATAATTCTATTAAAGAGTTTTATTATAAAACCTTAAGAACTCTTATAATTAATTATATTATCTCTAAAACTTATATTTAAAGTTATTTTTAATATATTACTTAAGATCCCTAAATCTACTCTATATTTAAAGTAAAAGTAGTAAATATTATATAAATATTAAAGGATTTAATTAATAATCTCTTAGTATTTTAAGCCTAGGTTTTAATTAAAATAAGTAAATTAACTCACTATAAAAGTAATATCTAGCCTTATTATTATTATTATATATAGAATTATTCCTACTTTATATTAGAAGAGATTTATTTTATTTATTAAGACTTTATTTTTATATAAGAAAAGTTTAACTTATTCTATAGGAGTTATATTTCTTATATAAGATTTATAACCTTTAAAGAGAAGCTTCTTAACCTTTTTATAGTATATAACTTATAATAGTTATAATTATTAAGATACTCTATTGTATAGGATTTTAATTCCTAAAAATTACTAGAGAGGCTCTCTACTTTTAAAGTAATATCTCTACTAAAATCTAGTAATTACTTCCTTTATAAAAGCCTTATATAATTTTAGAAATACTAGAATATAATTATTAATATAAAAGAAGAATATTACTTATCCCTTTTACTAATAGTAATTTTCTCTAGGAATTTAGGAGAAGTTTAACTTTTTAAGTCCCTTCTCTAAGTAATATTACTAAAGTAATAATAATCTCTAGAGGCTATAGAGAGCCTTTTAAAGTCTTAGTATACTCCTAAGTTTCTTATACCTAGGAGGTATTTATATATAAATCTCCTTATTAATTAATATATATATAAATATATTTATTATATTATATTAAAGAAGCTTAAAATTAAATTAGGTTATAATAATTATAAAAGTATAAAAAGAGGTTTTTATAAGAGTTACTATATATATATTATAAGTATTTTATACTTATTAATTACTTTATATAATTAAGTAGACTTTTAGTTTTATTAGCCTCTTATATTTATTTAATTTATAAGTATATACTTAATAATAACTAAGTACTTAGTATTCTCCTAAAATACTCTTTTTAACCTCCTCCTATAATTAGAATAATTTATACTCTCTAAAATAACTTTTCTTAGTTTTTTAAAAGTCCTCTATTAGAGAGTAAAATTTATTTAAAGTATTTAACCTCTTCTTCTTAAGTTTAAAATACTCTTCTTAATTTAATAATTACTAATATAATATTAATAAAGATAATAAATCTCTTTAGTAAGTACTTAAAAAGTAAGAGGTTATAATATTATAAGCTCTTATAGGGAGGGAGCTTCTAAAGAGCTTATTATAATACTTAAGGCTCTTTTCTAGAGTCTTTAATAATTAGGAGCTTCTAGAGGGCTTATTACTATATACTAGGCCCTTATTAACCTCTATCTTACCCTCATTATTTACATAAAATATACTAAGTACTATGCGTGGATATAATAGGTTATCTAACTTATAAGGAAGAACTTAAGAGTTTTTATATAAGTAGCTTCTTACTAGGAAGGCTACTTTAAAAAATATCCTAGGAATTATTCTTTTAAGTATAAACCTTTTAAATAAGTCCTAGATCCACCCCCTTATATTAATACTTATTTTAAGGTCTTTACCTAGCTTTATAAAAAATACTATAGGCTCTAAAGAGTCTAAAGAAATTAGGAGTAATTTAAATTATACCTCTATATACTTCTTAGCTCTATAAACTAGGTCTTTAACCTACCTAGCCTCTTTAGGAAACTTAGTATTAATATATTTAATAATTTTATTTACCTCTTTATTAATATCTTATTATATAGGAGTACTATATAATTACTTAATTAATTAAATAATATATTCTTAAATTATATTAAAATCTATATAATAAAACTTCTCTACTATTTATTATAAGTTATTATTATAAAATCTCTTTTTATTAAATACTATATCCCTTATAATAAATACCTTACTCTTAAGTAAATTCTAAATATAAAATAAATTATTTAATATATACTTTATAAGGAAATTAATAAATACCCTTAGTATAAGTTTTTAGAGGTACTTTTAATAAAGCTAAGCTTCTTTTATTATTATATATACTTTATAATTATATATATAAAAGTATAAGAGATTAAGTTTTACTAGGGGTTTATTATTATTATCTTAAAAATATTAATTAAAGAGCTTATAAGGTGTCCTCTAGCCTTAGGACATAGAGAGTATATAATTATATAAGTATACTATAGTCTTTATAATCTTAAACTATAGAATAAATAAGAGTTTTATACTAATAATTATTACCCTAGCTCACTTTTTTATTACTACTACTATTTACTCCAC
Organism: Colletotrichum agaves; assembly: GCA_036785465.1. Classification (NCBI taxonomy): domain Eukaryota; kingdom Fungi; phylum Ascomycota; class Sordariomycetes; order Glomerellales; family Glomerellaceae; genus Colletotrichum; species Colletotrichum agaves. Next base: position 2,005 of record JAXISO010000454.1, on the reverse strand, counting down.
CCCCCTATTTTAGGCCTAAGTATTTAAAGTAAATAACTTAAATTTAATACCTTAACTATAAATTATAAATTAAATATACTTATACTTATAAATTTTATTATTAGCCTTAATCTCCTTTACTTATATATAATATATATTCTAGAGGTAAATTAGGAGTTCTTTAATTATACTAAGAAGTATATTTATTTTATAGTCTAATAAATAAAAGTCCTATATAAAGCCTATAATTCTATTAATTATAATTATTAATAAAATTACTTCTCTATAATTCTACTTATAATTATAAAAATTAATTATAAGCCTCTTACCTAGTTTTATATAGGCTATGAATTCCTTAGAAGTTTAATAAACTATCCTATATATCTTCCCTATCCTATATACCTCATAATTAACTATCTTTATACTTATAAAACCTATAAGTAACTATATACCCCTTATTATATTTATAATATACTTAATAGGCTTTAGTTCTAAGTAATTTAATTTATAGTACTAGAGCTTAGTAGAGCCCTAAATAGGTCTCTAAATAATTTTAGAGGTAAACTTATACCTCTTCTTTAGCCTTAGGAGTTTATTAAAAGTAGGCTTAAGTAAAGGAATAATTACTATAAGTACTATATTATATAAGAACTAATAGTCTAGTATATATTAATTATTAATATACTTAAGAGAGTATAATAAACTCTAGTCTATATAGTATATATAATTATTACTAGGGCTTATATTCTACTAAATCCCTTATTTATAAAACTTCTAAAGGGATACTAAATTACTTATAAGGCCTATATAAAGTATTATATTATAAAGTTAAAGTATAATAGGCCCCTTAGGCCCTTCTAAATAAATATAAGTAGTTTTATAGGCCTTAATTAAAACTCTCTAAGTCCCTACCTATAGGAAGTCCCCTAATAGGGCTACTCTTAAAATTATAAACTAGTAAGAGTTATTAAAAATATATATTATTATTCCTAAGTCTAGAATTATAGAGTTTATAAATATATAATACTTCTAAGTTATAAAAATTACTCCTACTTAACTTCTTAATTTTTTATATAATTAATTAGGCTAAATAGAGGTCTTTATAATTTTTTAAATATACTTTATAAAATTAGAGTTATTCTTTATATAATACTTAAGTATTACTTAAATCCTATAATTTAGCTCCTAGGTTTTTAAGTAAAGAGTTTTATTAATATAATAATACCTTAGGAGTAAATAATATATTTAGTAAATTTTATAAGTAGTTTTATTTATTATAGGAGAGTTTAAAATTAATTCTTCTTACTTTTAGTAATTACTAATAAGAGCTTTTACTTACTTTTAATCTTTTTCTCTATTTAAAGTATTAGAAGTAGGGCCTTAGTACTTAATTATATTAATTAACTCTTTATAGACTTATAAAATTAATTTAAAGGCTCTATAAGTTATTTTTCCCTTCTCTTAAGTATTATTATAATTAAAGAGAAATTCTTAGAAGTTAGTAATTACTATACTTATTATAAAAGTATTATTATAGACCTCTTTACTCTTCCTAACCTAGTAAGTAAATACTTATAACTCTATATAATTTTAACTTAAAATCCTATAGAATTCTAGAAATTATAAATTCATGGATTATATATTAAGTATATTATTTATAAAGGCTTTATAAAAAGTACTCTCCTAGTAGGAGATCTAGGTTTTTAAATTCTTTTTAGTATTAAGATATTTTTAATAGGGGTATACTAATATAAATTAATATTCTATAATTACTTAAGCCCTTTTCTCCTAAGAGCTATAATTTATATATTACTTAAACTTATAAAGCTAAATATTAAGGCCCTTCTTAGTATAATAGTAGTAAGTTCTAAACTTAGGGCTTATACTCTTATAAATATAATCCTAAATAATATAAATTCCCTTTATTATACTATTCTATATAATAGCCTAAAAAGTATATTTAGACCTCCTTTTCTTATAGAGCTCTTAGTTTATAATTAATATATTCACTATGGATTATATATAG
>JAXISO010000453.1:0-22714 GCA_036785465.1 Colletotrichum agaves | reverse complement strand
TTAATTTCTAAGTTAAATAAAATAATAATTGGGTTTATAATTTTAGAGTAGTAGATTAGGTTTAAGCCTATATAAGAGAAGGAATTATTAATAATTTAGCCTCTATAATAATAAAATTAGGACCCTATATAGTAAAATATTTAAGATTAATTAATTATTATATTTTAAAAATTATTATAGAATTTACTTACTACTCTATAATATATAATAATAAAGCTCTTTATATACCTAAGATAAATTTACTTAAAGTAGAAACTAATAATACTATTAGTAAAATATAGCCCTTAGAGAATAGAGAAGTAATTTACCTACCTCCTCCTAAATTACCTAGTTTATTTATTAGGACCTTTAAATATTATTATTACTTAAGTTTACTTAATAAACCTAATAATTATATTATATTATTTATTACTCCTAATATTCTAGAGAATTTCTCTATTATAAACTTAGAAAATAAATTAATAATACTACCTAGTATAATCCCTAACTCTATTAATAATAATAATTCTAATCTTTTAAATCTAGGGAAAACCCCTTTAGACTCTTATAAACCTATAAAAAAGAAGATACTACTGCACTAGAAGTTAAAAGTACTTACTCTAAGCCTAAGCCTACTAACTCTATTAGTAAATAGAATTATTATTACTAGAGAATAATTTACTTACTTAGAGTTAATTAATACTTTTAAGTTTACTTATAGAAAGTAGGAGAACTATATTAATAAGTATATTAATTATTAATAGTAAATAGAGGACTATATTCCTAATACTAATTATAATTATTACTTTTTATAATTAAATAAATAATATAATTAGAGTTAGTATAAATAAGAATATAAATAGAATAAGGCTTATAAACTTATAAAGGAGGATATTTTAGAGTAGTATTATAATAAATAGTATAATCTTTATAAGAAGTAATTATATTTATAATAAGACTATAGGAGATATTAGGCTATTAAATAGACTTTTTTCTTTTATATTAAAATTTCTTTTATTTTAAGTTTTCCTTTTTATATATAGTCTACTTTATAAGTTAGTAAGGTAAGATTATAGGGGATAATTAAAATAGGGTAGTAAGATTTACTATTATAAGGAGGCTTATTAAATAACTTAGTTAGTTATTTATTATAAATAGAATCCTATAAAAGAATAGAGATAGAGTTAGTATTATTATTAGTATAATAATATAAATAGTATAATAATTTAAGTTTAATTTTCTTGGTGAATTATTATTCTTTTAATTAAGTCTTTTAGGATTATATTTATAATAATATATCTAGTTATTTTAAGCTCTTTTCCTTTATTCTAAGGCCTATAAGTACAAAGCTATAATACTATAATACTCTTATATAAATATATGGGTATATATAATTTTATTATTCTTTGCTCCTATAGTGTCCTTAGCCTGTTTTACTACTAGAGTATCCACTTTAAAGCCTTAGATCCATATAGGATTTAGTAATATGGGCGAATATCCTAATAACTACCTTAGAGAATATAAATTATTTTAATTATAAAGAAAGATTTAAAAAAGTATTTTAGAAAGATACTAAATACTTAACTATTATTAAATATATATTAATAAACTTAATAAATATATAAAACTAATAAAACTTAAAGTTTACTTAGTTATATAAAGTAATAATAAATATAGAATACCTATTATATATATATATAATAACTCTTATAAAAGCTCTATTTTATACTTTTATAATTATTATAATTTAATTTAATTTTAAGTGTTTTTAATATAATATAATAAATATATTTATATATATACTAATTAATAAGGAAATCTATATATAAATACTCTTTAAGTATAGAAGCTTTAATAGTATACTAAGACTCTAAAAGGTCCTCTATAACTTTAGAAAATTATTATTATTTTAATAATATTACTTAGAAAAGAAACTTAAAAAGTTAAACTTGTCTTAAGTCCTGGGAGAGAACCACTACTAATAAAATGAATAAGTAATATTCTTCTTTTATATTACTAATTATATTCTAGTATTTCTAAAATTATATAAAGTTTTTATAAAAGAAAGTAATTACTAGATTTAAATAATAATATTATCTTAAGAATAAAGAACTTCTCTAGTAATTATTAGGAAGTAAAATTCTTTATAATAAAGTATATTAATAATATTAACTATTATGAGTAATATATTACATTAAAATCAAAAAGCTTCTCCCTAAGAATTATAAGTCTTATATAAGAGATATAACTTTTATAAAATAAATTAAGTTCCTCTTTTATAGAAATAAAGTCTTAATAAATAGAATAAATATCTATTAATATAAAGTAGGAATAGTTCTATATATATTAATAATAATAAGGATAAATATTACTCTTATAAGAGGTTAACTTATTTATTTTAATTAAAGCCTAGGCTTAAAGGACTAAGAAACTACTAATTGAATTATCTAATATTTATATACTATTTACTATCTCTATTATAAGTATAATATAAAGTTAGGAACCTTAAGTAATATATTGAAAGTAGCTTTAAATATAGATTTTAGAAATAATATAGTTAATTATAAGAGCTTTTAAGGTTTTATAACAAGACCTTTTAGTAGAATTATAGCCTAAAGAGTAAATAGGTAATTAATAGTAAATATATTAATAATTAAAGTTAGACTCCTTATACCCTTATATATTATAAGGAAAGTACTTTTTATGAGTTAATTTATTATAATACTTTGAACTAAACTCCTAATAATACTTAAATTCTATATAGTCTTCCTATTAATTTATATTAACTCTATAGTCTAATACCCATGTATAGTAAGCTACAAAAGAGTTAAGTTGTCGAAGGCCGGACTAATGGGGTGGTTCAGCTTACACTAGAAGTAGCCAAAGTAGAGGTCTGTTGTGTTGCTGACGGCGCGGGTCTGGCACTTCTCCTGGAACGGCTGCGACTCAAGGAAGTGGTTGGTCTCCTCGCCAATAATGGCAACGTACCGCTAGAGGTCGACGCGGTTGCAGATGTAATACTGCTGGCGAGACAGTGACGACCTGCAACCTTGGTCCTAGCATCATCCAACATTTCCTGATACGAGGGCAGGAGATCAGCTGGAAGGGGATAACCGGATTGAGTCGCGGAGGCGAGGAGCTCTAGTGGAAGAACCGTTGGGTCCTTTGAAAGGCGGCCGCATCGCTGCGCTTTAGTGACAGAAGCGCGACCTAAGACATGATTGGGACAAACAATGGAACGCATGAATCAACTTGGCCAATGGCAGGGATGGCAAAGGCATACACGCTATTCACAGGAGGTCACACTGCCGCCGACTACTACTACAAAGACTGGGTTGCCGAGCTTGATGAAGTGCTCTGATCTGTCGCGTGGTCGACCGCAGTTTACCTGCAAACCCACGCCAATTTTCATCAGCAAGTAACAGCACAGAGTCAATGGCAATGTTCCATTATGACGCAAGCTTGGGGGTTGAGGTAGCATCGCACTAAGATAGCTGAGGAGGGTGTGCGAAGTAGTGGTTCTCGTTGATTTAGGTTTTCCTTGATGAATGGGGTTGTGCGGAGACATTAGAGAAGTCCCAATAATTCACAAACAACCAAAGAAAAGAAGAGTCAGTGGAATCTACAGGCTGCATTGCTCGTCATCTTGATGGAACTCCATCCATCTGCTGTGTCATCTCCCATTATCTGGGGGTATGGACATCACCATATCACTCCCAAATACAGGAAAACACTGACGAGATGTCGTGGGCAAGGTTCCACAAGTCCAAATTCGACAATCTTCACCATGCAAGTATGCTGTAGCCACGCCGCCATGTTGTCGTAGTCATCCTCTCTATAGTCTCGATCCAGCACAGCATCATCATCAGAACCGCAACCGAATTGTGTGATGAACCCTGATGGTACTCCTAGATGTAGTGTCGGGTGCCAGCTCGTCAGCTCGCAGGCACATCGGAAAAAAATGGGGAATCGTGGGCAAATCGAGGACAACGAAGACAGATGTGGCAGCCATCAGGGGCAAGAGCTGTCATACTGAAGAGTGCGTTAGTACCGTCCTTAAGGAGCTGTCGATGGAAGTACAAATCGTGTCAATCGAAGCCATTGTTGTTGCAGTTGTTCTCGGCATCGGGGCTGTGGCAGCATATTCAGAAGAGAGTTGGGAGAAGGATGACTTCGGGAAGAATCGAGTTGCTTGACACGGCCCCAAAGGATTCAAGATGCCATGCTAGGAATACAGACGCTTTGTCGCGGGGCATTAGAAAAGACCGCAAAGGTACCTGTCAGGCCCACATCACCATAAGCGAGATGCATGAGTTGGATGTTCAGAGGTATGCATTTACGCCCAAATATGGGATATTTGCATTGGCTCTATGTAACCTCCTTTTTCTTAGTGTATGCGCCATTTTTCGGCATATTAGTTAGTTACAAATCAATTAGTTTCGTACTTCGCACTATAATCGCTGGTTATACTGTTGCTCAATAGTTATGAGCCTAATTGATTTCTAGTAAGAGTATTTCGAATTGTAAAGTTATTTTCCAACAACAATTAAAGCCATAAATTAACTACAGAGTAGATCTTTTCACAATTAAAGTCATTACAACCCCAAGTATCCAATTTAGCTATACAACACTACTAGTAATTATATTAAATATATAATAAATAGGGGAAATCCAAAGAAATTAACTAGGCACTCCTTAAAATAATTATTAATAGAAGAAAGACTTAGAAAGAGAGGAAAATAATTTCCTATAAATTAATAAAAATCCCTTAAATTAATTACTAAATAAGAGAAACTCAAAATAAGCTCAAATAATATAAACATAAACACCCCGCACTTATATAGTAATAATAATTAAATTAAATAATTTAACTATATTATAATGACTACTAATTAGTATAGAGTTAAGGAGTATACTAATCCAGATAAAACTACTAATAATAAAAAGCCCACTCTTATATTACCACAAAATAATAATCCATTATTCAATAATAGAGCTTAAATTACTAAACTTAAGTATTAAAGTTAATTAGAGGACTATAAGTATATTAGGGATAACCTAGTTAAATTAAATAGAGATATTATAATATTAATTAATTAAATCTATTTTAACTAAGTAATTAACTAGCCTAATTCTTAATTAATTCTCAAGGCCCTACAATAATAGCTCTAATTAAATAACTTCTTAAGATAATACTATATTCTCTAATAATATAATACCCACCTTTAATTAATTAAATAATCCTAGGTATCTAAATAGTTAATTACCTATTAGGAAATACTAGAGGAAGCTATAGTAATAAAAATACTATCCTTAATAAGTTCTACTTCTTAAGTCTTAGATTTCCTAAATACTATTAAAGAGATAGCTCCAGACTATTATACTAGTACTACCTTCTCCTTCTCAAACAACAACTACAGAAACAAGGGATAAGAAAAAGGAAATAACTAATCTTCTTCTATACAAATACTAGGTATAGAATAGGCTTACTAATTTCACTATTAAGTATAAATATTTCACCCTAACTAACTTACACTATCCAAGCCTCTATTATTAAAGTAACTTAAGAGCTCAAGTTTCACAACTTAGTAGGGAGAGAATAAAAACTTAAAAAGTTCAGAGAGGAAGAAGTAGAAGTATAGTAAGCCAGAGTACTTAATATATCACAAGTACTATTAGGTATTAAAATACCACTATTTAAACCTATATAAGAGAAGGTTATTATATAACTCTAATTCTATAGTAAATAAGAAATGTATTAAGACTGGATAAGCATAATTAAATAAACTAGAGAACTAGAGTATTAAGGAGAAGCTAGAGAAGGAGATTAAGTAACTAAGTAATAAATTATCATTATCTAATAACTAGAGGAATAATAATAATAATAGTTATTAGGCATTATAATTTAAATCTTAATCCTAAAATTATTATAATAAGATAAATATATCCCTCTATAGCTAGAATACTTAAAATAATAATAAATTAGTTTATTCTTCCTCCTTTTATACCTTTAAATAAGTAAACTTTATTATTAGTAATACTCTCTAGAGTAGTATAATTATTAACTATGGAACTATATTTTATATTTATAATAATATTAATTAAATAAGTAATCTTAACTATACTTAGTAAAAGTAGATCCTCACAAGAGGAGGAATAATTATAATAGAGGTAATTAGTAAAATAAAAGTTAAGCCTAATTAAGGGGGTATAGGAAAAAAGGGCATACTAATTCTAGATGTATAGTATTATTTATTATACCTAATAATGTTACTCTTAGTAAAGGTCCTTTAGAATAAAGGCCTCATATTTACTACTAAAATCCCAGGATTTAAAAATAGAAAGGGAGAGGTTCTCTACTTTACTCCTTATTAACTAGAATAATATATTATTAAGTATTATCCTCAGAAAAAAAAAGAGAATAAACCTAAGTAAGTCCAATTCAATATTAAAGGTAATAATTAATTATATACTAGGTTTAAATCCTCTAAGAATAAGTAATCCTCAAAAGCTAAAACTTAGTTATAGTATAAAAAACTAGGCTACCTAAGTATGAGAGGCCTGGAATAAATAATAAAAACTACTATAGGTATTAAATTAAAGGGGATCACTAAGGATAAATATAAAGCCTATATAGTTAGTAAAGTAATCTAATAAGTCTTAAGGAGACCTCCTAATTATTAGCCTATAGTACTAGGGAACTATATCACTATTAACTTTTTCTTTATAAGTAATACTTATAATAGAGAGAAGTACTTCCTACTACTTATAAATTAATAGTTAGACTTTATTTGGGGATAAACCCTAAGAATAAGGAAAGAGGGCCTCTAGGTAATATAAAAGATTATTACTTATCTTAAATAATAATACAATATTATAATATTTATTATTCAACTTAATTAGGATATAACTCTTAGGAACACCTTTAATATTTAGGTAATAATAGAAGGAATACTTATTAAAAGATCAGCGGATTATATAGGTACTTAGAACCCTACTAAGAGGTATAGTGGGATTATATTTATAATTATAAGATCTCTAAAATATTAGTCACAATTTCCCAAATCCATAGCACTAGAACTTATTAGAATAGTAATTTACCTAGTAAATAAACTAGGTTATCACCACTATAAATAAAAGACTCTAGAAGGTCTTATTAATAGCTAGCTTAATAAATAGCTAAATGCCTCCTATTACTAAGTAGAGCTCTTATAAGTTAGCTATCTTAAGAAATATAAATATTAAGTATACTTATTAATAAAAACCTATAAGAGGGATAAGTAGTATATAAATAAGACTCTACTAAGGGTATATATTAATTATCTCTATAGTTATAATAATACTAATATTTACTAGATTTAGGTACCTCTATTAAGTAAAATTCTTTAAACTTATAATATTACTTTTAATAAGAATATTATATATAATCTAAGAATTAAGAATATTAGCTAATTATACTAATAAGAACTTTAATTTATATTTAAGTAATTTAAAGTTAAGAACCTAGACCTAATTACGGAAGAGTTACTAATGGATTTTATTCTATGGGATAGAGATAAATAACTCTACAAAGCTAATCTTTAACTACTTAAGGAGGGTTAATTTAAGTTAAATACTAATATACAACTACTAAGCCTAGTACCCTTAAAAGAATAATTAATAGTACTAACTAGTCCAATTAAGGGGGTAGTAGAAGAGATAAATATAGCCCAGAAGTAATAATAAGTTACTAAGTTAATTAAAGTACTAGAGTAAGTAGATAATTTAATTTCCCATTTAATAATAGTAAGAAGAAGAAGGCCTAGAAGTTCTCACAATAATACTTTATTTAATTAGAGAATTCTAGTTAGATAAGTTAATTATTAGCTAAGCACTATCATAAGGTCATTAGTAAAAAGATAAGTAAGAGAGACTTCCCTAAACTAATTTAATTTCCTACTACCGATAAATATAATTAAGGATAAGAATTAGAAAAATACCTTAGTAGAAGGCTTAGGTAAGATTTATTACTAAGACCTCCAGCTAGTCCCTATAAATTATATAGCAATAAGGAAATATTAATACTAGAATAAGTAACTAACTATGATAAATATTAAATATTAAATTATTTAAAATAAGGGAATATTCAAACTTATTAAACTTAAGGATGTTAAAAAGGAACATTAAATCCTTCCCCTTAAATAAGTATTTATATATAAGTTTAATAAGTATAATTACTTAAGGAAATTTAAGGTAAAAATTTATATAAGGGGAGACCTTTAACTAGAAAATAGACTTAATACTTATATATTAATACTTACCTTATACTTATTTAGAAGTATTATAGTAATTATAGTAAGGTTTAACCTTAAATTAATCTAACTTAATACTATAAATACCTTTATAAATATAATATTGGACAAGGTTATTTATATTTACTACCCTCCTAGATTTAATAAACTAGGTAAATACTTTATACTTCAAAAAGCTCTATATAGCCTCCAATAATCACCTCTCCTATAATAATAAAGTCTTAAGACAACCCTATAACTCCTAAACACCAAGCCATTAAATAAAGATAATTATATTTTTATTATAAGTAATATACTAGTTTTTATATTTATGGATAATATTATAATTCTCTTCCAAAAGGGAAATTATACTAAGGTAAGAGCTATTATTAATAGACTCAAGTTAACCTATAAAATAATAGAGATAGGTAAATTAAGCATATTCCTAGGCATTCAAATTATTTAAGATTATTAATAACATAAATTATAACTCTATCTTAATAAGTATATTAAGAAAATCTATAATAAGTTCAATATTAGTAATATAACCTTATTATAAATAATAATAATCCCTATAGTATTTAATAAATTAGTCCCTAACCCTAGGTAAGCCTCTAATAATAAAATTCACCTATATTAATATAAATCTAGATTTATTAACTACATAGTTATAATTACTTAACTAAATATTATAAGAACATTATTAAGATTAATAGAGTTCTCCACAAACCTATCTACTAAGTATTATAAAGTAGCTAATTAATACCTTATATATTTATAGTAGACAAGGTACTTAGTAATTAAATTTAATACTAAAGATAAGGGACTTCTCTTCTATACTTTAAATACCTCCTTTACTAATAATAATATTACTTATAAGAGTACTTAGGGCTATATAATAATATTATTTAGAGAACTAATCTCATAGAAGTTATTAAAATAATACTAAATTATTACCTCTAGTACTAAGGTAGAATTAATAGCCCTCTCCAGCACTATAAAAGAGTATCTTACTATTATTCAACTTATAAATAAGCTTCAACTTAAGCTTAATAAAGATTTCTATATATACTATAATAATACTTAAACCCTCTAACTATTAACCACTAAGTAACCTTAAGTAACTAGTAAATTATACTATATTAATATTAATAATTTATAAATATAATAAGAGATTAAAGAAGGTAAAATTAAGTTTAAATAGGTTAAAATAAATAAAATAGTTATTAATAAGTTTATAAAGGCCCTTCCAGCCCAAAGCCAGAGTCAATTTATAGCCCAGTTAGGCATAGTAAATATTAGGACTATAATCAATAAAAATAGTACCTAAGAAACACCTTTCACAGTCGGAAAATATACTATTTGAATTGCCTAATTCCAAGCTATAAAACAAGATAAAACCTAACCATAAAATCCCTTCTAGTCATAAAATTTCCTTATATTTACTTAGCTCTCCTTCACATAATTTAAGTTTATAAGTCTAATATTTCCACTCTACAATAAAGCTCTCTATTATAAAGTTTCATATTTTAATAACACAAACTACCACACAATATATATTAAAACAATAAAAGAGAAACCAGGACCCCTTCTAGGATCCATACCTAGCCTAAATAAGTATTACTTTAATAAGAAATCTTAAAAATTAGGGGACTAAAGTCTTAATAAACAGAAAACTCTACCAATAACCCACAAATATACAATCCTCAATTTTATAGCCAAAGTAGCCAGAATCCACATTTTAATAGTATTAAGAGACAATAGCCAGTAGAAATCCACAACCCTGAATTAAACCTAAGACCTCGGGTTAAGTCGCCAGCTCTTTTAGTTGAGTATGCCTAATTAAGTGATAGGCTATACTACTTAACTAAATACCCCAAGCCTAATTCAAGGGGGAATTTCTATAATAAACTTAAATAATAATAGGATATATATATTATAGGTATAGTAATTAGCCTTAGGATAGGTTTGTAGTAGGAATAATAAATATAGGTATAATTATTATAATATAGACCTTATAATGGCCTCATCTCAAGGTCTAAGGGGGTATATCAGGCTCACATCACCATAAGCGAGATACATAAGTTGGATGTTCAGAGGTATGCATTTACGCCCAAATATGGGATATTTGCATTGGCTCCATGCAACCTCCTTTTTCTTAGTGTATGCACCATTTTTCAGCACATTAGTTAGTTACGAATCAATCAGTTTCGTACTTCGCACCATGATCGCTGGTCATACTGTTGCTCAACAGTACCACAAGATCGGGAACCGTAATCGCGACATCTGAATAAGCGCGTGATCCATCCAAAAGTTGCCCCGCTCCTGTGGCGCGTCAAGTGGTACCTGTACCTACCTTAATGGCCAGTGCGGAATCCGGTAACTGGGCGGCAGACCAGAAGTACATTCCACGAAAGCAGAACAGAAAGTAGATATGCATATAAACAAAATAAGGGAGACTTTTTACGTGATCCAGAGCCGCGGTTTAGCCGCCGTGGTCTCGCCGACACCAAGGTCCACAACGAACACCATCACACTAAGGTAGTGCAAACGACCCAATAAGAGCTCCCAGAATTTCCCACACAATCGCCGGGCGCCAAAGAAAGGAGGAGACGGGGATCTCGCGAGATCGATCCGAGCTTGTGCAGGTCATTAACCACGCAATGCGCTTGTGATTGCGGCGGAAGCTATGCTAAGTGAGGGGGAGAAGGAGAGGGGTGTTGGTTGGTATCACCATTACTATGCTACTAATTAGTAGGGTGTGGCCGCCACCAATCCCAAGTGCGCCCTAGTTTGTGTGGACTTTTAGAACTAGCTTTAATAAAGACTTTAATTAACTTAGTTATTTATTTATTTATTTATGACTTTAAGTATATACTAATATCCCCTCTGGGCCTATATATAACTCTTATAATTTTATTTTATTCTGATTCCTTATACTTTTAAGCTTTTTAAAAGTTATTTATAAAGTAATTTTATATTTATTAAAATTAAAATAATTTAAAATTTTAAAGAGATTATTATTATTATTAAAAACACTTTATTTAATTAATTTTCAAATTAATAAACTTTTGTTTTTTTTATTATATTTATTAAAAAATTAAATATTAATACTTATATAATTAAGTATAAATATTTATTTATAATTAATTCTTTTAGAAATATTATAAAATATTATTTTATTTTTATAAAGTATTTTTATATATACTCTTTTAATAATATTTAAATAAATTTATAAGAGTTATAATACTTTAATTTAAACTTTTTAAATATTTAAAGAGTTTATTTAATAAAAATATTTAATATAATAATTAAACTTTTAAAAAGAAAAAAATATATAATAAATAAACTATAGTAATTATACTAATAACTCTCTATTTATATTATTTATACTAACAACTCTCTATTTATATTATTTATATTATAAATAATAGGGAAATAGAATTTTAAAAATTAATTTTATTAATTAAAGTTAATTAAAGTTAATTTTAATAATATATATTAAGTAAAGTAAATATTTAAGTCTTAAACTTTTATAAATATAGTTTTTTTTATTAGAAAAGTATTCAAAATAGTATTTATAAATATATACGGAAAAGTATAGTATTTATTTATATTATAGTTCGAATTTCTAAACCAATGTGTAAGGTAAGGTACGCAACGAAATCGGGTGCAAATCTTACCCCACGCTGCAGCCTGTGGTTGTCGGAGGTAAATCCGCTGGTTTGGCGTCTGCCAGGCCATACGTCACTGTCTCTCCTCGGCTGGCAATCGCCGCTACCACGATCCAGCCCAACGAAAAGTACCCGACGGACCTCGCGCAATCGTTCTGCTCGTGGCGCAACGAAACGCCGCGATGCCCTAACCACGGTTTGGCCTTCGACTGAACTGAAGCCTTCGGTAACCATCTGCCCAGCGGGAACATCTTGACGGCGAGGTTCGTCCGGGTAGTCTGACCACCGCAGCCACGGGGTTAGAGAGGGACTGGCCATGGGATAGGGCTTCAAGGTCAGGCATTATCGCGTTTTCTCTTATTGCATTTCTCCACCTGAGCTAACATTCAGTTATTCACAGAACAACAATTCGAGCGAAGGCGACGGCAGATATGCGCGTACACATTGGCATCTTCCAAGACACCTTTAGTGGTATCAAGTGAAGCGAGGCCGCTGCGAGCCAACATTCAACATGTGCTCCTCAGGCTTCATCCATTTGCATTAATAACCTGCTTCCCGTGTACTTGGTAAAGAAATGCGCAGGAAGCTGTTAGTTTGAACGGGCCGGATGTGAGCGACGGAGGTCGGTCAACCAAATCACTTCTCCCGTTTAGCAGTGGTTCTACGCAGACACAAGTTGTCTAGCCATGACGAGTCACCGAAACGTGAAGATAATTGCATTAAGCACTTGTTAGCTTCCTCTCTTGGAGCGCGCGTCTAGCTTACAGCTTGATTCGCCTCTCAGCAGCCTCGTGGTAGGCCGGCCTGTGAGACATGCCAGACCTGGAGAAATACACACCAGACCGCAAATCTCCTCCGCCGATAGCCTGTGTTTTATTCGGCCGAGATCTCTTTGATACGTGCAATTCGCCATCTTGACCGACTCATCCGTTCCACCCCGTCCGTCGATGTTGCTCCATTTCCCCAAGATACGCCCTCTCGTGTTTTCCAGCACAAACTTCTGAGTGTCACATCCGCACGCGGGCAACATCTCCGTCTGCCATCTCTGCCTCCTCCTCCGACTCATCGCTGCCGTGCGGGATATCGCGGTCCTGGATGGCGATGGCCACGGCGACTCTAAGCATATCTCGAAGCTCGCTAAATGGAATGTGGATGTTCGCGAGATCGTCGTGGGAGTTTTCATGGGGGTCGAAACTGGAAAGAGCTCGTTAGCACAGCTCCACTGGGCAGATGGGTAATTACGACCGACCTCTGGCGACTCTGGCGAGGGCGGCTGAGTTAAAATGATGGGGGACGGGAACTTTCTCACCACTGGCGAACCTGTCCTTGAGGAATGTCCGACGCATCCCTGACCATGTCGGAGACGTAGAGCGACAAGCTCGCATCGGCGCTAAACGGTTTCCAGTCCATTAGAATCTTTGCAGAGCCGTCTGGCTGCGTCACCTAGACGCCGGCGAAGCACTCGTCGAGATGTTCCAGGATAGCCTCGAAATTGCTGGTTGGGTTGGTAGGGTAGTAGATCTTGAAGCCGAGGACAGTCCGGATTTTGCGACGACCTCGCGTGCCCTCTAGATATCCCTGGCAGATCTTCTTCAGGATTTCGAGGTCCTTGAATCCGTTGGGATGGGAGTAGGCAACCTCGGCGACAATGGGAGGGTTCGTCTCAAGGGGTGAACGACCCCAGGCAATGTCAGGAATCTTCTTGGATCGCGATTTTGACTTGCCCTTCAGCTCGATATCGGGGGTACCCCTGGATCGGAAGTCCTCGATGAAAGGCTTGGCCGTAACGGTGATCCTGTGACAGATTGAGGCAGCAAAGTCGGTATGGACGCGTGTTTCGGGCATCTTGAAGGTCAAAAGACCATCTTCGGCATCGTATTCGATCCGGAGCTTGTCGAGGTTGCTGCGGAAGAATTGGCGAGCGGCTTGATCACCATCGGAGGAGAAGCTAGAGTGGGAATCGAGAGAGTAAATGGCAGCGCGAGCTAGAGCGTTGAGTCTGTTTCGATTGAGTCCAAGTTTGAGGTCGAGTTCGCCGACGTCAAGGCGAGGCGACGGGTCGCTCTGCAAGAGGTGAAGGAGAGCTTCGTACGATTCTGGCGACAAGTGGAAAGAAGGATTTTCTCGATCCGCTGTGGTGAATTGGCCAAGCGCAAGACGGTATGCAAAGGCGAGAGCATTGTGAAAGGTGTCGCCTTCGCCATTAACTTGGTTTGGCACCATGATTGGGTTAGATGCACGACTGAAGTCGGTTTCGGGGGGCATGGCTTTATCAGCTAATGGCCTGTGTTCATTTGAACTGGTGCATGCACGGACAACGGGTGTCTTTGTCATCCAGATTGCTAGATATTCAAAGCCTGGAATAATGGGTGTGATTAAAAGGGAGAGAAAGTTGTAGTGAAGGTGGGAGAAGGTTAATAGAATATTATGAAGGAGGAAGGCAGAAGGCCCCACCAGCTCACCTCAATTCACCAGGGCACCGGGCTGTGGTCCACACCTGCAACGGGTCAAGCCGCTGCCGGTTAGTGGCGGCAAACAACCTAGGGAATGGCCAGTACGTAGTAGGAACATGATCGTCACAGGGTTCTCCGGCCTTTGCAAGTTCTTGTGGAGACCGCGGATGGTAAACGGCAATCTTATGATGAACCCGATAACCAACGGGCAGGAGGAAGTAGGGATGAGGGTTCTTTTGGAAACTTCATAGAAACTTATCCAGTAAATTTCTGGCAAATTGGATGCCACATATGTGCGCCGGGGTGGGAGAGTTAGACAGGACACAAAGAGAATCTGAAGAGTGGAAGTGACTAAGAAAAAGGCTCTGGTAAAAGTTAGGTTCGGATTCGCAAGAGGAATAGAAGACCCGACCCAAGGTTGTGGTTCAGCATCATTTTCCCTCCAAGTTTGGCCCAACCACCATCCCTCCTTTGACACGGCGGCCCAAGCCAACCATTAAAAAAAGTCAGCTAGCTTCTAATTAGGCAAAACTCCGCACATCTTGTACCGAAGTCTCAGGAAATACTTAACATTATATATGTACTTATGAGGCATAGCGGGATATCAAGGTATGAAGATGGCATCGCGCCACCCAGATAAGCGAGACACGCTACTGCTTCATGGGGCTAGCGGCTCAAACAGCCCCAGCCAACTATCCTACAGGGTGGATACTTAAAGCAGAGGATGCATGCTAACAGGGAAGTACCCCAGGCTACCTTATATAGTAAATAGAGTTATCGCATTTACTACAAGTACCTTGGCTATAATGTTAGAAAATGCCTAAAATGTTGGGTATTTTTAGTACTATGCACCTTAGAAAGGTGTGCTGGAGATTATATAGTGTGGCCGCTACTACTTCTAAGTATACTCTAGTTTATATAGACTTTAGAATTAATTTTAATAAAGACTTTAATTTACTTAATTATTTATTTACTTATTTATAAACTTTAAGTATATATTAGTGCTCTCTTTATATAGCTTTTATAATTTTATTTTATTTTAATTCCTTAATTTAACTTATATTTAAGCTTTTTAAAAATTAATTATAAAGTAATTTTATACTTACTAAAATTTAAATTATTAAGAATTCTAAAGAGTGAATTATTATTATAAAAAGACTTTATTTAATTAATTTTTAAATTAATAAACTTTCCTTTTTTTATTATATTTATTTAGACTCCAAAACTTAATACTTATATAATAAAATATAAATATTTACTTATAGTTAATTCTCCTAAAGGAAAATATAATATAATATATTATTTTAGTTTTATAAAGTATCTTTTATATATACTTTTTAAATAATAAGGTAGTAGTATACTTTCCTATTAACTTATTTATTAATTTTATAATTCTTTAGTAAACAAAATTAATAAAATATTTTAATTATTATCAAAGTAATTTATTTATAAAAGTACTTCCTATAGGGGTTTCATAAGGAGTATTAATTCTCTTTATTATATTATTCTTATATTTATTCTTATATTATTTAATAACTTATTTTATTTTAAACATTTTATTTATTAATTAAGTAATTTACTAATAGGGAACTTTATTTAACTTTAATATTATTTATATAATAAATAAAGAGTAAATTCTAAATATATAAAGAGCTAGGTCTAAGTTTATTTATCCTAAAAAGTATATAAAATACTATTTATTTAGAATTAAAGAGGGAAAAAGGAAGTTTCCTATAATAAATAAAAGGTTTATATATAAGGGGCCTAGTAGGGGCCCACTAGGAGAGTACTAGGTAGGGACTAAGTAAGTAAGTATAGGTAAAGCCTAGGCTAATACTATCCGGGCATAGCTTATAATAAGACCTTACTTTTATAATAAGTACTAATATTAATAAGGCTATTAATAATCTCTATAATCCTTATATTCTAATTATTATATATATAAATTTATAGTTATTATATTAATATATTAGTAAATAATGTATAATAGAAAATAAGAAACTTATAATTAATATTATAGTACTTTATTAATTATATAATAGAAGGGAAATATATAAAGTTTGATAATTTAATAATGATAATAACCTTATTAATATACTTACTAAGTTAATACCTAATAAATTACTTAAATAATCTATTCATTATAATAATATTATAATTTATATAGAGAAATAAATAATAAGAGAGAGCTATATAAAGAGTAAAAGGGATAAAGAGAGAGATATGTAATATAATAATTAATATTTTAACCTAGGAGTATTTATTTAATATAAGTTATAGAGTAGTAGCTAGTGAAAGCAAAAGACTACTAGTATTATAATAATACTATCACTTACGGCTGTGCGGAGCGGAACCCAGAGCCTAGCTACTTAGCTAAATTATATAACTACTTCTTAGCTCTATATTTAGTTTAATTCTATTAGCCCTTATTATATTTAGTTCTCTTATTATATATTCTAGATTCTAGTATACATATTTTATACATATAGAGATATATATAGGGCGCCTATTTAATAATATAATTACCTTAGAATACTAATAATATATTTATTTTATAATACTTAATATATAATAATTACCTAGAAAGCTAAATAAAGCTATATTTAAGCTTTTTCCCTTTACTTTTATACTAGAAAACTATAAACTCTAGGTTTAAAAGGTACTTTTAAATTAGAACTATATTCTAATAATACCTAGTAACTATTTTAACCTTAATTTATATAGTATATAAAATAGTCTTTTTAAAAGTAATTAAGTAATTTATTAAGCTCAACTATTAGTCTTTTCTAACTATAAACAAATTTATTATTATTGTCCTAGGTTTATTCTATATATTTAATTCTTAAATAATCTAAGTAAGCTAATTAAAGCTTAGGAAGAACTCTAGCTAGGTTTCTATACCTAGTTAATTAATATTATTAATAATATATACTTATTTTATAAAAGTAGTAAAAATATAAAGAAGAATACAGCTTTGTAAGTATTAAAGACTAAGAGTAATAAGAGAATTAAGTTTAAAGGGGCTAAGAATATATAAATCTTTACTAGATATATTATATTACTATTAGAGACCTTTATAATAATAAAGGGGTAATAAGAATATTACTAAGTATTTAATTATTACTTGGAATACTAAATATAGTTAACTTTAGAAATATTACTAGGAATAATATATACTATTAATTAAGTCTAGAAGATAAAGCTTTATAAATATACTCTAAATAAATAATAAATACTATAAATACTACTTAAGCTTATCCTTATAAAGAGATAATATTAGTAATTAAAGCTAATAAGGCCCCTATTTTACTTAGTCTATCAAAAGTAAATATAGACTTTATAGAAAGTATTACTATATAGTCTTTATTTATAAGCCTAGTATTACTCTATATATAGGAAAATATACTATATAATAATGCCTTTTAAAGAGTAAATAAAATAATTAGTAGTATAGGAATATTAAGTAAAATATAATAGCTTACTATAAAGTCTTTTCTACTACCTTAAATAAATAAAGTACTACTAAGGTAACGTAATATTTTTAATATATTAAAGAGAATAGAGGAATTAAGAAACTATAAATAAGTAATACTTTTAAAATAGGTTTTATTATAAGACAAATATTAGATAAGCTTATTATTATAGTAATATTTATAGTATTTAGAATTAAGAGTATTACTATTTGCTTTATAATTAAATCAAAGTTTAAAGAGAATAGAAGTAGTTTATATAATAACTCCTTATTAACTATTAATTTTAAAAGAATAAAGTAGAAATACTAAAAGTAGAATATTCTTATAATTAATAAAGTAAGTATATTAAGCCTTATAATACTTTATATAATTAATTAAATGCTTTATATACTTAGAGGCTTTCTAGAAAAGCTGTTTAGAGAGTTACTAGTACTTATTCTAACTAGTAACTTTGTTTAATTCCTACTAGTAAACTGAAATAACCTACTAAGTAATATTAACTCAATTATATAAACTACCCTAAGTAAAAGTAGTATAGTAGTAAATAAAATACTAAAAGAGAAGTATATTATATAAATATAGAAATAGTTTTAATATTCAATTCTATGCAGGGAATGAAGAGGTACTATAAAGAACCCCTATTTAGCTAGCTTTCTAGAGAGATTTTAAATAAGAATTAAAGTTCAAATAATACTAGGTAATTAATAGCTTAATATATCCTAGATTCCTAACTTAGCTTTATAAGTAGTAAGTAAGTTATTATACTACTTAATAAGTATAAGTAGAACTTGATTCTTTATAGTATTTTAGAGTATAATAAAGAGATATATTATAAGGTTTTAATACATATATTTTTAATATATATAAACCTATATTTTAATAATTAAAGAAAGAATTATAATTATACTATTAGAGAGCTTTAGTAACTTTAATATAAATATTATATTCCTATATACTTATAATATACTAATTATTATAAGTAAGAATAAGTATATAAAGTTAAAGATAATTAATAATACTAAGTTAAGGGGTATAAATATTATATACCTACTTAGCTTAAAAAGAATTAAGGTTTATAAAAGAGTCTTTATTATTTATAGTTTACTAAGTAGTATTATACTTTAGTTAAAGGAAACTAATAACTTTATATTTCCTAGGCTACTACTTAATATATTTTACCCTATAAATATATATACTCTACTAGCTCTAAGTATAATAGAATACTTTAACTTAATAGAGGTTCCTAGGGGAAGCTTAGTTTAGTCTAAACTAAGCTCGTATATATACTAGGGTTTATATTAATAAATTATAAAGCCTAGGAATAAAGTATTAAGAAAATACTAATTAGACTTTATAATAAGCTAAGCTCTATAGCTATAGGAGAGCTTAGTAAGTATACCTCTATAGGTATATATATATAAATATTCTATATATAAGAATTTAAGAATTTTACTCTTATTTAGCTATTAAATCTTATATATTTCTTAAAGGTAAGAATACCTTAGGAGCTAGTAAATAATATTAAATAGTTAAAGAACCTAATAAGGAAATAAGTAAGAGAAGTAAAGAGAATATAATTAAAGTTAAGATATATAATTAAAATATATATATAAGTAAATAATATAGTTAATTATTTTCTAGTAATCTTTTACTATTATTTAAATTCTTCCTATTATAAAATATTATTTAATTCATATTAATAATATTCATAGGCTTTTACTCTTTATAGGGAGAGTATAGTAATTCTTTTAGACTTATATATATACTATAAAACTAAAATCAAAGAGATTCTAGAAATCTACTAATATAATATAGTATATTACTTAGTTAAATATATTATTCCCATAAGTATAAAAAATACCTAGGACTTTAGATTCTTTATATAAAAAGTAAGTAACCCTACTCTTATATAAAAGAAAGCCCTAAATATAATACTAGAATTAAGGTTTAAGACCTTAAATTCCTAGTAATTAAGAGTAGGGAAGTAATTTATAGAAGTACTTAATAACTAGAATAATATATTCAGGGAAATACTTAATTATTATTGAAAGATTAGTATTTAAGAGGTTAATATAAGAGAATAAGTAAATAAATTATAATAATATATACTATAATTATAATTTATTTACTTATTCTATAAATAATTACTGTATATATTTCTAGTTTCTTAGTAGACTTTGAATATCTATATTATAATATATTCTCTTTAGAGGCTATTTATATAGGTATATAAGGAGACTAGTATTTCAAGTTACTTATAGGAGAGTATTCTAACTACAATAGCATTAAATAACAGTAAGCTTATTATTATATCTATAATTAAAGTCCCATAGCATTAGGCTTAAAAATAGGAGATAAGGTATTTAGCTATTAATTATAGAGGACTTAATACTAAGGTAATTTACTAAATTCTACTTAGCTTAGTAAAGCATTAATAGAATAGAATAAGTATATGAGAAATAGTAAATAATTTATAGTAGTTAATTTATGTTAAGTATATAATACTAAACTAAATATTAATATTATATAATTTATAATTAATTAAGTATAATTAAAGAATTAAATAATATAGTTATAATTAAGTAAAGTAATAAGGTAATTTAAAGTAAATAAATTTAGTAGTAATAAATAGTAATTAATTAATTAAGTAGAGCTAAAACCTAGTATAGTAAGAAAAGCTAGGTATTACTAATTAACTAATTATTAATAGTTTTAAAAGTAGAAAGCTAATTAGCTAGAGGTAAAAGTCTAGGCCTATAAATATAGGGGCTATTTTAAACTCTATAGCTTTAGACTGGGAAGAGTAAAGTAAGCTTACCTTAGTTATCTCGCGCTAGTAAAAATATATAAATAGCCTTTCCTAATAAAAGGTATAATAATAATTATTTCTATTACTAGGTAATAGGAATATATAACTAGTCTAATAACTAACTAAGTTATTATTCTAGCGTTATTCGTACTTATAATATTCTGAAATTATATTTTAGTTATTATTTATAAATATAAGTATTAGTAATACTCTCTTTTATTAATAAGTATTATAATTTAATAACTAGAATACTCTCTACTTTATAAATAAGAGGGAGAGGTTAAAGATTTAACTTCTTTTTAGGCTACCTTTCTTTTATTTATTACCTTTATTCACTTAAGTATTATATAACTATAAGAAATGCCTACTAATAATAATATAATAAAGTAAATATATAGAGATTAAAAGAATTACTATACTAGCTAGTATATTAATAAGGTATATATATATAATTAATACTGGTATTCTTTCCTAATAAAAGACTTAATTCTTAAGATAGTAGTATTATTAGTATTTCCTAGTATAAGAAAAGAGTAATTAATAAACTAAAAATAAAGATAAAAGATAGTAAAGTAATAGAAAAGTAATAATAATGCTATAAATATAAAATAATAATAGTTATAGTGATAGAAGATAGAAGTTAAGAGAAGAGATAAAAAACAAATATTAAAGTAGGAGAAGAGAAGAAATAACTACTAAAGAAAAAAGAAGAGAAGGTAAGACCTAGAGAGAAAGTAATTTAGTTATACTTTTGGTTAAAAACAAAGCTAGTTTATAATCACTTAAATACTAATTAATAATTAAGTAGTTAATTCCTTTATTAATTAAAGTAAGATCTAAGTTAATAGATTTAAAGAAAGAAATAATAGATAATTATAAATAGAAATTTCTTATTAAGTATAGAACTAAAGAATGATATTGATTATTACTATAGTAGTAAACTATTAGTATAAAGCTAGAAGGCTAGTAATTATTTGAGTTATTATAATAATATTATATTAATAAACAAGTATAAAATATATATTGTAAGTCTAAGTCTTAAACTTTATATATAGTAGCTAGTATATACTTTATAAAAAGGTTTTATATAAATATAAAAGACTTAATTTTCTATATATAAACCTTTCTTTTCTCTTATTAAGTTAAATATAATACTATCTTAATACTATAAAGTATTATAACTTATTAAGTATAACTAGTAAGAAATCCCCTATTAGAATACTAGGTAGCTAGAATAATATTTATATATAGAATTATAGGAATCTTTAGGACTTACCTAGTATAGAAGAATTATAATATAAATTATATAATAATAATTATTATTTTAATTAAAAGAATATAATAAAACTTAAGAAAATAATTAATAGAGTATAATAAGAGGTACTTAGTAATTACTGAGACAGGGCAGTGAGATCTGCCATTACAAGGAGGCTTATTAAGCAGCTTAGTCAGTTATTTATTGCAGATAGAATCCCGCGGAGGGACCGAGACAGAGTTAGCATCATCATCAGCACAATAACACGATCAGCACAGCAGTTTAAGTTCAGTTTTCTCAGCGAATTATTATTCTTTTAATTAGGTCTTTTAGGATCGCGTCTGCAATGATGTATCCGGTTGTTTTAAGCTCTTTTCCTTTGTTCTAAGGCCTATGGGTGCAAAGCTGCAATACTGTAATACTCTCATATAGATGTGTGGGTGTGTGTAGTTTTGTTGTTCTTTGCTCCTATAGTGTCCTTAGCCCATTTCATTACTTAAGTTTATTAATTAATTATAATTACTCTTAATATATAATTAATTATTTAGAATTAGTAGTAAAAATACTTACTTTAGACTTATATATAATATAGGTTTAGGTTTACTCTAAAATTATATTTTTATAATTCTTTAGTAATTAATTTTATAATTATCCCTTAGGATACTTTTAGTCTCTTCTTATACTATAAACCTTTATAATAATTATAATTAATTACTATAATTACCTATTCTTTAAAATCTTACCTAATAAGCCCTAGTATTATTTAACTAAGTATTAACCCTTAATTTCTATTAATAAAAC
>JAXISO010000452.1:0-22755 GCA_036785465.1 Colletotrichum agaves | reverse complement strand
TTATATTCCTAGTCCTTAATTAAAACTAGGTCCTTATTAACTTTAATAGCCTTATAAATCTTATAATAAGTTACCTTTAAATCTCTAATTATATAATAACCTATTAATACTCTACTAATAAGGTATTATTCTCTAGAGTAATAGTTATATTATTCCCTACTATTATTAAGGTGAAATTCTAGGTCCTATTAAGTCTAGTAGCCCTATTTACTATTACTACTATACCCCTATTATATACTTATGCCCCTATTACTAGGCTTATAATAAGCTACTAGGCTTTTATAATAAGAAGGAGAAGGAAAATAAGAATATATTTTAATTATTTTATTCTATTCTACCCTATAGGGCTAATTATACTTATATTATAGCCTAGGTAACTTTATATTATTAATAAATAAATATTAGTTTATTATTCTCTTAAATACTTCTATATTATACTTTAAATTATAAAATTATCTTATTATCCTTTAAATTCTTTAGTAGCTCTTATATAAGTAAGTTATAACTCTTCTACTTAATTAATATATTATAATAGTACCCCTACCTAGGAGTATTCTTAATAGTGAGAATATTCTCTATAATATATTCCTCCTAAATTAACTTATTCTCTAGGGATAGGACTAGTATAAAGTCCAAATAAGTATTTATAAACTATTAGAATAAAAGTAATTTATTAATTATTCTCTTAACTAGATTAATATAAAAAGTTAGGTAAATTCTATAGGGAATATTAAATATAATATTTAAGGAATTAAGAATATTTACTATTATATACTTAGTAATAACTTAGTTAAATTTCTTATTTAACTTATTAGTTTTAATATAATAGAGGGATAACTAAACCTTATTCCTAACTTTAAACTATTTTATAATTCTCTAAGCCCTATTAGTACTCTATTTATCCTACTACTAAGTAAATACTATAGTAATTTATACTAAGGTAATACTCTCCCTTAAGTAAACTAGGAAAATTATAGTATAACCTAAGTCTAATAATATTATTATATTATTAGACTTTATTATAGGGATAGAAATTATATTATATTTATTTAGTAATTTATTTAAATTAACCTTAATAATTAATAAGTCCTAGTTATTTAAGATTAATTAGTAAGTAGTAATATATAATAATTAGTCTAGTTAAGAGAAGGTAATATATACTCTTAAGAATACCTAGATTTCTAGTATTATATACTTTATCCCACTATTTATTTAGGGGTAAAATATAATAGATAAAAGTTATTATACTCCTATAAGTCTATATAGTATTAATTAAAACTAATTAACCTAATTTAATCCTTAATTACTAATAATTAAAATAGGGAAATTATAAAAATATTACTATATATTATAGAACTATTTAGTATATACCTCTATTAATATTAAAATTATAAACTCTAATTAAATATACTTAAAAAGGTAATTTATAATTATTATTAGGAATTATAAGTCTAAGTTCTTCTTACTAGGTAATTCTATTATAAAATTAATTAAAATCTAGGACTAAAATTTATTAAGAATAGGAAGGAATTATAGGAGGCCTTAATAGTATTAGTAACCCTTATATAAGTATTAATAAATATTATAAGTATAAATAAAATACTTAATATCCTATAATATTCTATTTTAGTACTAGTCCCAAAATAGAGTAATAAATATTAAGTTTATACTTAGGTATTCTAAAATAGGGGAATTATATACTATTTATAAAATAACTATAATAAGGAGCTTATACTCTAGAACCTAGATATACCCTTAATATTAAAGTACCCTAGTAGATCCAACTAAATAATCCATAACTTATATCCTTATATTAATATCTAGTAAAAACTACCTAGCCCTATTCTTTACTATTATAAAGTAGGCTATATACACTAGAGTATTAACTATACCCTAGTCCCAAAGTATTAGTAAAATTATACCCTAGAATAAGGTATACCTACTTAATAAAGTAGTAATAATATAATAGAGTTAGGTCTCCACCCCCTTAGCCCCCTTAGAGTCCTATTCCTCTACCTCTATTACTAGAATTATAATTACCTAGAAAAGTTTAAATATAATCCCTCCTATAATACTAACTAGTCTAAGAACCTATATTAAGAGTTATATTTCTATAATATTATCCTAACCTCTCTTAAATAGGGCATCTAAGTAACTAGTTAGGTATCCCAAACAATACTTCAAGTTAAAACTAAACTCAAAGAGAGTCTCCACCTATCTAGCCTATTACTTAAATATTAGTTTTAGGCTTATAAAATATTCTAAAGCCTTATAGTCTATAAGAATAATAAAAGACTCTACTATACTCCTAAGCTCTATTAACTAGACCTTTAAATAAGAGATAATTACTAATAACTCCTTATTATAAATAATATAATTCCATTACACAGGGGTAAATTAAACTAAATAGTAAACTATAGAGTAGAAAATACTCTCTATATCCACCTAAAATAAGTACCCTCCTAGTACTATACCTAAGTAGTCTACCTCTACTATTATAGACTAATCCAGGTCCCACTAAACTAGGACTAACTCTAAAATAAATATAATCTTAAGTTTATTAAAGGAGTCCTTATAAGCCTAATTCCACCTAAATAGTATACTCTTCTTTATAAGGTATAATAAAGACTCTATTAACTTAGAAAACTAATTTACTAGGTTATAGTAGAAGTTTATAAAGCCTATAAAGCTCTATACCCTATAAGTATTCCTTAGGGTTTCCTACTCACAAATTACCTATACCTTCTTAGAATCACAGTATACCCCCTTCTCTACTTTAATAATAAACCCTAGGTACTTTATTTTCTTTACTAAAAACTCATACTTATTTAAGTCTAAGTAAAGCCTAACTTCCTATAATCTTCCTAGTACCTCTAAAACCTTAGCTTTATAATCCTTTAGTATACTATAACTATAAACTAGGAGGTTATTTAAATATACTATAATAAAATTATCTAGGATCCCTCTTAATACTCTATTAATATAGTATTAAAATATTATAGGTATACTTATTAACTTAAAGAGTATAATAAACTACTTAAAGGAGCTAAATTATATTTAGAATACTATCTTATACTTATCTCCCTTAGTAATATAAATCCTATAGAAGGTAAAATATATATTTATCTTAGTAAACTAAATAACCTTAAATAATAAATATAATATCTCCTTAATTAGTAATAAGGGGTAATAATTATAAGTACTAATAATATTAAGGGCATAATAGTTTATATAGAACTACTACTTTCTACTTAGTTTCTTAATTAATAGGACTAGGGCTCCCACTATAGAGGAGATTACACAAACCTAACTCTTATTTATAAAGTCTATTACCTACTACTATACCTCTAAGAAATATTCCCAGGGTATATTATATAGTGGGCTTTATAAAAGGTTTAGCTCTAATTTATCTAAGTTCTTCCTAAGTTATATATAGTAGTTTAATATCCCCTAGTATAATAAGAGACTAAAGGCCTTCTCCTTATTAAATAAATCCCTAAAGTAATAATATATAATTAATAGGGTAATAGAAGGAGGCCCCTAATAGCCTGGGACTATAGTTACTAGTATAATATTAATCTATACCACACTTATAACTAACTACTTATACTACTCCCCCTAATAAACTATTAATATAAGGAATAGTAACTTAATAGAATTAGTAAAACCCTTAATATATATCCCCTTTTATCTCTCACTAATTATAAGTATTTAAAAATTCTCTCTCATACTAATATATATCTTATTCTATACTAGGTCTAAAATAACCTCCCTATATTACATCCAAGGTTTCCTAAGAATAACTAGGTAGGCTATACTTAATATAATATAAAATAGTACCTAGAATACCTAATTATTAAAATTAATTATAACTTTAATTATATAGTAAATAATACTCCCTAGGTCTAAGTCTAGGACTATACCTAGGTAATAAGGCCTTATTAACTTAATTAATTTAAGGTTATACTCCCTTATAAAACCCTTACTTATTACTTTATAATAATTATAACTACTATTAATTTAGATATTAATAAAGAATTTATTATTTACTAATATAAAAATAAGAAAAAGTAACTTATCTATTTAATTCTATATTTCTCTAATTTTATTTTTTATTATATTAGTATTATTAGTAATTATATTATTCCCCCCCCTAAAAAGTTTTATTAGGGGGACTACTCTTTTTCCTTATTATTAATAATCCCCTTATTTACTTATAAGGCCTAAATACTTATTATTATAGCCACAGGGAATTAAGTAGGCTATAAATTATAATTTATAATAAAGTAACCCTTAGTACCACAGTGGATATAGGCGCCCGCCTATATCCGAGCCTATTAAACCAATGCGTTAACCCAGTGGGCCCTATATACACCCTTCACAGTCCCTACTAACAGTGCGGGAGCAGTGCTGGTTACTATTATGCCCCCGTGGTGGGAAGTAGTAGTAGTTTAATAGTACTATGATGGGCCCACTATAGTAGAGGCTACCCCTACCCTAGTTATTAGTATATCTCTATTTATATTAACCCCCTCTTTTAAATAAGTCCTAGTCTAGTAATATTATTATAACTCTATATTTAAAATCTCTAAGTCTATAATAATTTCTTTATAATATTATATAATAACTTTATAATTAGTATAATTAATATTATAATTAATTATAATAAAGTAAATATACTAGAATAAGGTGGGCTATAAGTAGTTTAACTAAATATTACTTAATTATATATACCTACTTACCTAGCCTAGAGCTAATTTAAACTCTATAAAAAATTCTATAAAAGGCTATTTAAGCCCCTAATATAAGTATTAAATCTTCTCTAAGGCCTATATACTATAATAAGGGTTCTTATAGTACTTAGTAAGGTACTAGAAGAAGGCCTCTATATCCTAATTATACTATAGGCCTTAGGTTATATAAAAGTTATTTATATAGGCCTGGACCTTAGATAATAAGTTAATTTAAAGGAATTATTAAAAGTCCTAGGTATTATTAATAAAGTTATAATTAATTATAAACTTATATTATATTATTATTTTCTAGAATAAATAATAGAGGATATTACTATTAAAAGGGCTGCCTACTAGGAGAGGCTTTTACTTAGCCTAACTAGACTATATTATTTAGAATATAGTCTCTTAGTACTATATAAACTAAATTAAGGCCTTATAAAGAATATAATTCTCCTCTATTAGGAGATTAAACTAATTCTAGAATATATACTACTATATATTCTACTATATATTCTACTAAGTATTCTACTATAATTAGTTTACTATAGTCTCTATTTAAGGAGTTAGTATATTAATATTTACTTCTATTATATTTACTACTTTATTTATTTATTCTACTATTATTCTACTAGAGTAATTCTAGATAGGAAGTTTAGTAATATTATAGGCTAATTACTAAATAGTAACTCTATAGTACTAAAATAGTATTATACTAAACTTAGGGAGGGAAAGGGAAGAGTTTACACAGAGTGTGCAAACTCTACTATGTCCTTATAAGGCTCCCTAATAGGGCCTACTCCAGCCACTACACACAAGCCCTAAAGCTTGGGCCCATGACAGACTCCAATTATATTTAATAATAGTATTATTATATTATTAATAAATAAATTTATAACTCTTTATTAAAAGAGTTAATACTTTAAATTAGAATTTATTAATATTAAATTTATAATTAAAAAGTAATAGTATATTAAATAATAAACTTAAAATACTTATATTATTTTAATTTATTAATTTAAGACTTATTTTAATTTATTAATTATTATATAATATTAGGACCCCTCTAATAAGGATATTATTACCTTTAATAAGTAATTATTATAATTTAAAAATAATCTTAAATATAGCCTTATATTTATTATACTATTACTACTTATTATAAAACTATTTATATTTATAAATAAATTATTTACTAATAATTAGAATTTAATATTAGAATTTAGTTATATTATTATTTTAATTAATAAAGAAATTTATAATATATTATTTATAATTAATAATAATATTATTTATTATAACTTAACTAAATATAAGTAAGTTATTCATAATATATTAGTCTCTAAGATTTATATTATAATTACTAATATAGACTTAGCCTTTATTATTATATTAATTCTCTGAGAAATTCCTAGTAAATTATAAATCCCTAATATAATACCTATTATAATATATACTAATTTATACTTATTATATAAATACTTTATTAAACTTAGTATTATAAAAGAAAAGTAATTAATAAGTAATATTATAACTCTCTATTAATTATATAAATAATAAAAACTTACTAAAGTTTAATAAATTAATAATAAAAGTAACCCTATTAATACTTTTATAAAGGCCTTATTAAATAAAGTTCCATAGTAACTTATTAATATAAATAGAATTATAATTTATATAAAAGAATAAATTACTTAAATAAATAAGGAGTAAAGAATAAAGAAAGTATACTTTATATTATTAAAGTATATTTATAATTATTATAAAATTATTTAATTTATATATTTAGAAGAGTATATTAAGTAAATCCTAGTATAAGAGAAAAACTACTAGTATTAGGATATTTACCTATATTACTAGATCCTATATAAATCCAAGGCTTTAGAGTAAATACTCCAGTAGTTATATAGGTAGTCACATGATCCACACACAATTGTATATAACCCTTCTTAACTAGATATTACTCTTTCCTCTAAGGCCTCTCTCTCTAGATAACTTGATCTTAATTAACCCACTTTATACTACTTTAAATATAGTAGACTTATTATCTCTACTATAGAAGTACTGGATTTAGTTAGAGTAAATTCTATAATAATAGAAACCTTATTAATACTAAGGAGAATTTAAAACTTTACCTAATTGAATATAAATTAATACTTTAAAGAATTAAAAGTAAAAGAGGAGGCTATATTATTACTATTTAAATTTATTATCTCTATTAATATAGTATTCTATTATATAAAGAAACTTAGAATTACTTTAAAATAAATATTATTTCTTTAATTTATAAAGTAATAAACCTTATTAACTTATAATTAATTATATTATAGTATAATAATGATATTAATTATAAATTAGTATTAAACTATTTAAATTAATTAAATTTAATTACTTTAATTAAAATAAGAGAATTTATTATATTTAAAGTAAGTAAAAGTAAATTATTTAAAATAAAGTTATTTAAAGAGGGAGGCCTAGGAGAAAGGAGTAATATTTAACTAAAGAGGGTTATATATCATTATAAATAAATTATATAATTACTTATATAACTACTATAATATTTACTTTAAGGTCCTGAATTTAAGTAGGATTTAATAGTATTAGTAAATATTCTAATACTTTATATAATTAAATATAATTCTTTTACTTTTATATATATAATCTAATATATAATACTTCTTTTAATTAAATTATTTATATTTAACTTATATTTATTAAAAGTAATAATATAAATTAAATAACTATTATTAATTAATAATTATTAAAAAAGTATATTTTTTAAAATATAATACTTTATTAATAGTTATTACTTTTATTAAATTATGAAATAGATTTAGTATATATATTTATTATAGTTCTTATTGTTAGTATTTTTATTTAATTAATACTAATATTAAAACCTAGATTTCTTATAAGGAAATAATTTAAATAACTAAAAAGTAATAGTAATATAAATAATAATATAGAAAAAGTAATTATTTACTTTACTAAGTACTTTTTATTAAAGAATTTTTTTTTACCTTAAGTTTAATATAAAACTAAATATTTTTAAAGTATAATATTCTTAATTTTAAGTAATATTTTCTTAATATATTTTTATTGTACTTTTATTCTATAAATAAAAGTATCTCTAGTTATTATATATTTCCTAACCCTAGTTCTCATTTAGTACTTATTTCTCACGCACTTTTAAATTAGTAAAAGAGGTAGGGCCCCTTCTAAGTACTATTTTGGGCATAATACACCCTTAAATCTAACACGCACTCTCACTCTCTTTTCCTCTGGTTACCCCCCCGGTTGTTTCCCGCAGAGAAGAAAAAGTCTCCAGCGAACTTGCTGCTTCTTCTCCTTCTGAATATTTACGGCCCCTGGGTATCCTACCTCCGCCGTCGGCTACCCGGAAAAAAAATAAAAAAAAAATACCAGGGCCCCTCTTCTGGTGTCACCAATGACACGCCTGGACGCTTCGTGTCGGACCCCAAACCCAAACTGTTCCTGAATCGTCCAACCTTGTCTGGTATTACCCTCCCGCACCCGCACTTTCGCTCACTCCTCTCTTTCGCCCTGTCTGTCTCTCTGTGTTCTACGTTACTATCCGTTTGTCCTGTGCGTCTGTCCGGCTCCCTTTCCTTTCTATCTACATCGACGATACCTTTCCCTTCCTGCGCACGATTCTCAACTAATCCACTCTTCCACGACACTACCAATCATCCTCGAACAGTAACATTCATTCTCTTCTTCTCAGCGACAACTGGTTTGGAGAGTGGTAATACTATCGAAGCACCGCGGGTTGAGGTTGGGATTGGATCTGGATCCGGATCTGGGCCTCTGGGGTCAGCTGCGAATGCCCATGTTGTGAAACTGGTGCAACCACATCTAAATCGCCGCAGCTCGTCGTCGATTCGAATCCTGACAATCGCACAACATCACCATGGATCCTTTTCATGACAAAGCGGGCAATGAGCGGAGGGCTTCACTCAGGATGTCAGCTAGGCCGTCGACCACCGTTGACGGCGCCGACGATGATGAATACGATTTGGCCGCCGCCCTGGGCCTCTCCGATGGCTTTCGCCCTGCCGATGTATCCACAACCCATCAATCCATTTCCTCGACCACAAACCTTTCGACTGGCTCGGCGGTTGTGTCACGAGAATCTCCCGCCTGCCAGCGAGCCTTTACCCCCGCTCGACCTTCGAGCATCTCGAAACCGCCCCGCGCTCACGACAACTTCGCACTCCGCCATGACGGTTTTACCAGCCAAATGACGGGCGCTCCAATGTCTCGCGTTTCAAGCGCCTCGACTGACGCACCCATCATCCGTTCCGAGAGTCCCTACGAGGGGCCCTCTGGCCCGTCTCATCCCTATCAGATGTATCCCCAGCGAACCAACAGTGTGGCAACATCATCAACTACCCGAATGTCAGAGCGATCATACGCAGGCCCTCGAGTGCCGACGCACCCATATACTCTGTACACGCAACACAACGTCCCTGTCGACACGAACGAGGGTGACAATATTCCCGTGGGATTCGGGCGCTCGGACAACTATCAGCGACGGATGGGGCCTGAGGGAGAAGAGATTGCTGATCTGATCGGCCCGCTGGGACACACTGAGGAACTCCCGCCGTATACCAGGTATCCGGAGCAAGCTTACGCGAGGAAACAACCGGATGAAATCCCCTCGCAAGGCCAGCCGTCCCACCAGCAACACACGCCCACACAGCAGCTGTCACCCCAGCCCTCTGGTCAACCCCAGCCGATACAACCTGTCGTTGCCGTCATGGCTGCGTCGGTCCCTCCACCTGCCCCCATTCCTGGTGCCGGTGGTCTCGGTCTTGCTACCAGGAACCCGGAGTTCGAATCTCGGGAGGACCTGGGTGTGCCATCCCGGATGTCATCCCGGACTTTGATGTCTGACACAGCGAGCCAGCACGAGATCAATACCGCTGCGGAGGCCTATGCCGAAAAGGGCGAGAATACCACAGACAAGAAATGGCAAAAGAGAGCAAAGAAGCGAATGTTCGGTGTGATCCCGTACTGGGCCATCTGCTTGTTGGCGGTCGGCTTGGTTCTAATGTCAGTTTTGCTTATCTCGCTGCGTGTAGATATGTGCTGATGGTATTCCAGGGGTATCATCTTAGGTGCTGTGATTGGCACACTATTTTCTAGACACAGGAAAGCCCCCGGTCGTCATCAAGAGGATGACCCGCCTCCGGTATTCATTCCTACGGCCACAGTCGATGTGAAGCCTTTGGCAACCCTTCCACCTGATCTTCCTTCGATGGAGATTGGTACCTTTGGCCTCCCCCCTCTGATTGCAAGCCAAGCACCAAGTACATGTTTCAACGATACCACACAATCGCAGGCTTGGACCTGCAACATCCCATTCACAAGCTACGTTATGAGCGTATCCAGAATCGCCAACGAACTACCCATATCTGATTACAACATAAAACTTAGTACATTCAACGAGAGTGACTCCAACGAGAAGTTCAATATGTTTTCATGGGGGACAATGCCACCTCTCATTGTCGACCCCCTGAAAATGCGACTGGTCAACGACACGTCCGAACCGAACCGGGGTGCGGCGTGGTTTGCTCAAATGACTTATAACAAGACCGTCATCGTGGCCGAGGATAGATTTCCCGGCGTCAGCACGACCAAATCACCCTCGAAGAAGCGATGGAATGGTCCGCCGCCATCTTCCGGCGACTTCAGCAGAAAAGGCATAAAGGGTGCGCAGGCTGGGGACAGGCCATGGATCTGTACATGGCCCGGGACCCTTCTGGAGGTTTTCGTCTACCCAGCACAAAACAACAGCTACCAAAGGAAGCCTACGTCGACAACGAAGCCATTGGCAGCTTTCACTGCCCCGCCAACCTCGACGCCATTCTTGATTCGCCATGGTCTGGCCACAACAAGAACGTTCACATCTGCTATCCCAACTGATCGACCGCGAGAGGCAACGCCGCCGCCGTACCCTCAAGTCATCAAATTTGAGGAGCGTCGCGCTTCGCTTGATGAGACCAAGAATGCCTACTGTCGTCATGTCGAAGTCTGTGACGACGGAGAAAATACCGTCCCTGTTCTCAATGAAGAGGGCCAGCCAGTCGAGGTGATGATCATGGAGAACAGGCAAACGGTGGCTATTGCCGACTCAAAACGATGGGTACACGAGGACAGCTTTCTAGTCTCTCGTGACAGGCCCGCAACGACAAGTCAATTGAGCGACTGCGGCTGCATCTGGTGGTTCACGTAGCTACCATCCTTTCTTCACGATATCCCCTGGTAGACTTTATTATTGTACGGCTTAATGTACCTCGCCATTTTTGACTGGCCATGAGGCCCTTGTTACACTTCTTTCCATCTAGGCGTTTGTGTATCTTCGGGCGAGCATCTTGGGCGTCATTCATCTGGCGCAGTGGGCTGGCGATTGTATATATATATGGTGGAATACCTATGGTGGGCCAGTACGCTCCCGAAGAGTCCTCTTGGACGATGAGGATGTGGAGCAAAACTCTGGTTCGGTTAGCTTAGCATGTCGTTTTACGATTCGATGTTGCGGATTTGCTCGGTATTGCACGTCAAAAATTGTTGGTACCTGTTCAGAACTGAAGTGAGAAGAATAAAGAGGGAATCACAAGTCAATTTCGTGCTCCGTCTCACCTACGGTGACTCCTCGTGCTCATTATGGCGTTGCTGCTGCCCGTGTTGTCAGGCGAAAGTAGTGTGCTTCCATTACCTTCTCACCTGGCGCTTTGCTACTGTCAACGACAGCTCGTCCTTGGCGCGCAAACACGCGAGCGAGAGCAGCAATGTGCACGACTGGAGTCAGCAGGTCTTGTGAGCCTAACAACTATCTCCGTACGTACTTTTGACGTACTGCTTGCTACTCCATCTCGTCACCCTCTTTCATGTTGGCGGCAAGCCCATCCAAAAAGCTGTCGGCAAGTTTCTGTGCCCTCCTCAACTCGACGTCTTTCCGCCGCTGTTCAATCTCTCTCCGTCTTGCCTCCTTCTTCTCCTCGCGCTCTTTTCTTGCCACCTCCGTCTTCAGCCGTTCTTCCTCGAGGCTCTGAAACTCCTTGGACCTCGTCTCCTCGTCCTTGCTGAACTTGTAGAATCCTGTTCCCTTGGTACGAATCTCGCTGTCGGCGTCGTAGTGTTTCATGTCGGGTGGCGTTGCGCTCCTGTCGCGTTTGCGCGCCAACTCCTCCATTTTATCAGGGTCGTCCGGGTTGAACGCCATAGCCTGGATGGCGTCCCCGTAGAGAAGCTTTGAGGGTACCGCGGGCCGAGCGGACATGCGCTCCAGCTCTTCTGCGCCCAGCAGGCCACGTCGGCGTTGGCGTTCAAGACGTTCCATGTCTGCTTTGGTGCCTCGCCTGAGACGTCCAAATTCGTCTTCGTACTCGACAATTTCAATATTTCCGCTCTCCTCATCATTGTCGTCGTCGTCGTTATCGGAGCCTGAACTGGAGGCTTCGTGTGTCCCGTCCTTGCCCCTCGCTTCAACCTCGACCCATTTACGGTCAAAGTCTATCAGGGGCGGGGCCTCGTTTTCTTGGGGAACGTAATCGCCGCGCTTCATGGCCGCGTATAGACGGACTTTCTCCTCCATCTTGCGCCGTGTTCGGGCGAGGGTTGAGGTGTCTTCTTCCGTACCCATGGGGTCTTTGAGATTTAACTTGGTGGTGCTGGAGGAGTAGCTTGTATTCGGTTTGGCAGTTGTGACGTCGCGGTGCCTGGATTTTGAGCTGCTAAGTACGTCCTCTTTCAGGCGGTATGGGCGACATCGCGTTGACGCGGACATTGTGGTAGAGGGTGTTGACATGAGGGAAGTAAGTTGGGCGGTGAAGTCGAGGGAGCTGGTCAGCTCCATGTTGTTCTTGCGCTTCTTGGGCGGCGGTTGGCCGTATAGGCTCGGGTCCTGCGGCATGATGAAGGTTTCAATGGGAGACAAACGTGGATGACAGGTCACGAATAAGTTCGTCCGCGGCTTTTCGAAAACACGGAGTGCAGAGGAGCATTGGGTTGTTGTTGGACGGAAAGTTTGCGACGTCGCTGCAAGCTTCCAATTGTCATTGGAGGTTGTTTCGGGGCTGTCGAACCGCTATTGCCTACCGTGTGGAGATGCTACACAACAATGCGCAACACACCATGAGATTTTAGAGTTTACAGTGGGTCAAAGAAGTCCCGCAAACTTCGACACAAAATTCCTCCAAATGAGTTGACTAAAAAATATTATAAACCTTTAATAATGGCCCCTTCTATGCTATAACGTCGCAAGAGTTTAAAAAAAAGTATTCACTTTATAAAAGAATAATAATTATTTTAATATAAATTTTATAGTTTTAATAAAATATATAGGAATTATAAAGAATATTTCTTGTTAGATATATAGTAATACTAATATTAAATAATAGTAATAAGAAAAAAAAATTAAAATTAAGACTATTTCTTAGAAATATAACTTCTCTATATATAATAATTTCTATTAATTATTATTTAATATACTTATATTATAAATTATATATATATAATTATATATATAATTATATATTATTATTTAAATATAGGAACTTTATTAAAGTTTATACTATTGAACCTTATAAGTCTTCTTAAGATTATATAATATTCTAAGTAAGAAAATCTAAATTAAGATACTCTTTAATAGGATTAATCTAGAAAAAGTCTAGAGAAAGTCTAGGTAGTAATTTTAAAAGTAGTCTTATAATAATACTATAACCTATAATATAGAGAGCCCGCATTAATAATTAGGCTATAGAACTACTTTTATATAAATAATATAACTTAAATATAAAGCCTATATTAGTCTTAATACTTCTACTTTTATTATTAGTTAACTTTAATATATATATTCTATATTATTATAACCTATTAAGTATAATTAATAAAGAAGCTCTATAAGAATACTAGGTAACTAGAATAATACTTTATATACTAAATTATAGAAATATTTAGGACTTACCTAGAATAGAATAACTATAATATACGTTATATAATAATAAAATAATGCTTATTCTAAATTAAAGTAATTCCCCTTAATTTAAATTATAAAGGAATATATTTAAAGAATAGAAATTATATATAATATAGACTTAGGATCTACTTAAAACTATACTTTTATAACTCTTTAGTAATTCACTTTATAATTATTTCTTTAATACTATTAGTCTTTTTATTAATACCTCAAGGTAATTATATAATTAAATAGGCGCCCCATATATATCTCTCTATATATATATATATATAAGATAAATATCTTTAAAGTTGGGATATATAATAAAAGAACTAAATATAATAGTGGCTAATAGTATTAAACTAAATATATACTTAAAAGTAGTTATATAATCCGGCTAAATAGTTGGGCTCTGCTCCGCGTAGTTGTAAGTTATAGTATTATTATAATACTATTAGTCTTTTACTTTTAGTAGCTACTACTCTATAACTTATATTAAATAAATACTTATAGTAATTATTCTAAAATCTAAATATTAGTTATCTTCTCTCTCTTTATTTCTTTTATTATTCTCTTTATTACTCTCTCTTATAATTAATTTCTCTCTATAAATTATAGTATTATTATAATTAATAAATTATATAAGAAGTTTATTAAGTATTAACTTAGTAAATATATTAATTAAGTTATTATTACTATCAATTTATTAAATTCTATAAATTTCCCTTTACTTATATAATTAATAAAGTATATAATATAAGTTATAAGTTACTTATTTCTTATTATACTTAATTTAATAATATACTAGTATAATAAGTATAAATTTATATATTTTTATAATAATTTTACTTATTCACCTCACACTATGGGGTATATACTAGGGTATATGCCACGGTATGTACCTATTATCCGGGCTAACTCCTTACTCTATAGTAGCCTATATAAAGTGGCCCTTAGTGGCTTATACTCTGACTCTCTTAGAATAATAGACTATACTTCTCTAAGTCCCTTTATATTATATATTACTTTATAATAATTATAAGCTTAGCTCTTTTTAACCCCTTTAATTATTATTAAATAAAGTAAATAAATATTATTAGGACTTATTTTCTTTTCCCTTTTTTACTCTTTATCTTTTTAAATCTCTTAAAATTAAATAATAATATATCTTCCTTAATAACTTTAATTATTTACCTTATTAATTAGAAAAACTTTATTATTTAATTTATAATAATATAAATTAAGGTTATACTAGTTAGTATTTAGGAGTATTTTAATTTAAATAAGAAGAAAGTAAATATAAGGAATTAATTATCTATTATTTATACTACTCTTATTATTAAAGAATTTATTATTATATATAATAGGGAGGTAACTAAGTTATATTAATTTAAATTAAATATTTATAATAATTAAATAACTCTCTAAGTTATTCTTATTACTCTTATAATTAGTAAAGGGAGTAAAGTTATTAGGAATATAAATAAAGAGAATAAGAATTAAAATAGGAATAAATTAGTAGAGGCTACTCTAATTATAATTAGGGGGGAAGAGCTAGAATTAATTAAACCTACTCCTCTAATACTACTGAATAATTATTTTATTAATATATAGGAAATATACTCTAAGTATATTTACTTATTTATTATTAAGTTCTCTTATTAATTTTATAAAGAATAGGAGTTTAATTATATTAATTATTTTATAAGTAATATTATAATTAAGAATATTTTAACTTTAGTCTAAATAGAGATAATTAATTAGAAATATCCCTTTATTTAAGTTCTCCTTAGAATTATTAAAAAAAAGTTTACTCCTAATAATTAAAATAATTTTATTATAATTTATAAGGAGTATTAAATTACCTTAAATTAAATAAATAGAATAATTAACCCTAATACCTAATTAAAGGAATTCTATAATATTTATTTATAAGTAATTTAGTTAGGGTTATTAGAGTTTATTAGTACTCTTATTTTAAAAACCTTCCTATAGGCTATAAATTATTATTTTACCTCCTCTTAGGCTTTAAGTAAATTTACTAATATTCTTAAGAGAGAATAAATAGGGACCCTAGTTTTAAATATAACTTAATATATAAATATACTAAAGAATCTTCTCTTTAAGAACTTTATTTATAATAAATTATATAATTATTTAATTAGGGTTTTTATTACTTTAATAAAGTAAGTAAATATTATTAATTCTCCTCTTATTAGGGAGATAAATACTAATAAATTATACCCCTATAATAAAATCTATTTATAAACTATAGTAAACTATAACTACTTAAAAATAATTCTTATTAAATAATATAAAGTTAAGAAAATATTAAAAGTTAGCCTAGAGTATATAAAGTAAATTTATAATTACCTAAATACTCCCTAATAAATAGAATTTCAAGTAGCTCTTATTTATAAAGGGTGGATCCACACTACCCCACACAAGAACTAGAATAACTCTTTTACTAAGAGTAATAATAGTATAAAATTTAATTCTAAGCCTAGTTACTTAAATAAGGTTATAATAATTATTTTTTATATTATTATAATAATTAAGTTCTTAGAGAATAACTAAAATAAGAATTAATTAAATATTTTTATAATTCCCTTCTTTAGACTCTATATACTCTATAAATATATAATTCTTAATAATTATAGAGAAGTATACTTAGTTAATAATAAATTACTCTTTATTCTAGATTTTTTAAAGTCCTATATTAGGGAGTATATTAACTTTAGTATTATTTTATACTCTATTATTATAAAGAGAATAAGAATTATTAAGAATATTTTAAATAATATAAAGGGACTAAATACTATTAATTTTATACTTTATAATATAGAATATATAGAGAATTTTTATATTAATATTATTTCTAAAGTACTTCTTTTAAAAACTAGTATTTAATATTTAAATTATAACTATACTCTTTATTTTAGAGAATATAAGAATAATATTATAATAAAAAAACTTATTTATAAGGTAAATCTTACTTTCCTTAAATATAAGTCTTATTTCTCTTATTCTATTTTATATAGTATTAATATAATTATAAACTTAAATTACTAAGTATTAATTATATAAAAGTAATATATAATTAAATTACTTAAGAGTAGGATAAATAAAGTATATTTATAGTACTTATATATTAAATATTTTAGGTTAAAGTCTCTTAAGTACTTAGTTCTATTATTTAGGGAGTAAAAATTAAAAAACTAATATACTTAAATTACTAGTATTATATAATAATATATATTAAATAAGTAATTTTAAAATAAATATTAGAGAATAAAGTAACTTATTTTATATTATTAAATTTTATAGGATCTCTTTAATTACTTAAAAAACTTTAATTATAATTATAATAGTATATAAATAGGCCCCTATAGGGCTCAAGGGTGCAGCTACCCTTCACACGCGCCCCCATTACGCCATGCACACAAAAGGAACAGGACATTCAGAACAAGAGCTCTGAATGCAGCCGCACTTAAGTAGCCACACTGTGACATCACCCCCCCATTCACTAGTAGTTGTGTCCGCGCGATTTACACTCTAGTAGGGATGCTGGGTGCTCACCCCCCCATTCACTAGCTAGCTGCTCTGGTAGGGATGCTGGGTGCCGGCGTGCGAAACCTAAGTCCTGCACCCCCAGGGCCCTGTACAGGTTTACGCACTGTAGTGGCCCTGTGAGCCCACGTTGAGCCGTAGTGTGCACTGTGCGCAAAGTGGGATTCGAATGTGTGACCTGTGGGTTGTTCTGAATGTAGTGTAATGGCGCGTAAACGGGCCCCTGCGGGGCTCAAGGGTGCGGCTACCCTTCACACGCGCCCCTATTATGCCATGTGCACAAAAGGAACAGGACATTCAGAACAAGAGCTCTAAATACAGCCGCACTTAAGTAGCCACACTATAATATAATTATTAATTACTAATTATTAAAAATAAGTATACTAATTATATTTTTATATTCCTATATATAAATAAAAAACTTAAATATATTTTTAAAGTACTTTATATATTTAAAAGATAAATATATTAATAAAAGGGACTTATACTTTATAAAATATAGTAAAATATTAAATAAATAGTTATTATAATTAATAAGTATATAGTTTTCTAGAGGTAAATAATAAATAAAAGTATTAACTTAGAAATAACTCTCTCTTATATAAAAGAATTAAATAATAGTAGTAAGTATATTAATTAGGAGATTATTATATAAGAAATTAGAATAATAATTACTACTAGCCTCCCTCTAAAACTTTAAATTAAGACTATACTAATTATAGTATTATTCTATAATATAAGCTTACTAAAGTATTATACTTAGCTTTTATTTATTTAAATTAAGTATTAAGTAATTTTAC
The DNA here is from genome assembly GCA_036785465.1 of Colletotrichum agaves. NCBI lineage: Eukaryota > Fungi > Ascomycota > Sordariomycetes > Glomerellales > Glomerellaceae > Colletotrichum > Colletotrichum agaves. The sequence goes on along the minus strand of JAXISO010000452.1, from coordinate 4,669 downwards.
TAGTACTTTTACTAGTAGTAATTAGAAACTATTATAGTTTTTACTTAGGACCTCTACTTTAGTTAGAATTATATATATATTTATAAGTATTATACTTACCCCCTTAAAAAGGAATAAGAGAAAGGAAAAGAGAAGTATTTATTTAAGGTAGTATTATAAGGGTATATTAACTACCTAGTAGGCTATATTCTAAATACTTATAACCTTTATAGAATTTAAATTCCTTTATTATAGAAAGTAATTATTATATAGAATATAATATTTAATAAGTATACTTTTTATATAAAGAATATTATAAGTTAAGTTATTTAAAAAGAGGTTATTTATAAAATTATAAATAAAATTAAAGAACCTATTTTATAAGTTAATATAGAGCTTTAAATTCTAAATATTATTAATAAAGTTAAAACTAAGTTTATTCTAATATTATAATAATCTCTATTATTAACTCCTATTCTTATAAATATTATTCTAAATAAAGGTATACCTAAGTCTTCTTAAAATATAGTAAGTAGAAAGGGGGGGTAACTATGAACCCCTAAGTTTATATTAGAGCTAACTAAAGGTCTAGTAATAATAAATAGAATAAAAATTACTTTATAAATTATATTTATTATAATTAAGGTAAATAATATAAGGGAAATTAATTTTATTAGGGAATAAGTTAAAGACTATATTATAAGTATTAGGATATTTGCCTATATTACTGGATCCTATATAGATCCAAGGCTTTAGAGCGGATACTTTAGTGGTTATGCAGGTAGTTATATAATCCACATATAACTATACATAACCCTCCTTAACTGGATATTATTCCTTCTTTTGAGGCCTCCCTCTCTAAATAACTTACCTTAATTAACCCACTTTTACTTTATATATAGTAAACCTATTATTTCTATTACTAAAGTATTAGAATTAGCTAGTATAGTAAATTCTATACTAATTAGTGGTTAACTTTATTATTATATTATAATATGATAAATTGTAGATTAATAAGATTTATTACTTCTTAAATTAAAGAGATAATATTTATCCTAGAGTAATTCTAAGTCTCCCTCTATAATTAAGTACTATATTAATAGAGATAATAGATTTAAAAGGTAATAGTTTGGCTTCCCCTTTTGTATTCTACTCTCTAAAGTATTAAATTGTGTTTAACTGGGTAAAGTTTTAAATCCCCTAATTCATAGTTAATACTTTAGTCTATTCTATAATAACCTTATTAACCCTATTTAGATAAAATTTCTAATTCTCCTTAGTGCTAATAAGGTTCTTATTATATTATGTACTCTTGACTCTTTAAATAATTATAAATATATAATTTATACCTCCTCTCTAATTATTTTATAATAGCTTTAAAAACTATTCTTTTACCTTGGATTTAATAGGATTATTTTTTTCCCTTAATAATCCTTAATAATCCTTACTCTCCCTTATTAATCCCACTAAACTCCACACTTCTCCTTTTATTCCTTTACCTCCCTTACCCCTTATTTATAATTTATCCCTTCTAAAATAACTAGTAGTAAAGAATACCCCTAAATAATAATTAATTTATTTAAATGGTAATAAACTATTATTTTAATCCCTTCCTCTCTAGACTACTATAGAGTAAATTATATAAGATAGTGTAAATTAACTAATTCACTTTACTATAGAGTAGCTTATTCTACTATACCCACTAAAATCTAGTTTATTTAGCCTTAAAAATAAGTAACTCTCTTCTCTTTTATAGAGAAATCTTATAAGAAAATATATTAAATATATACTAAAACTATTTATTACTAGTAATAACTTACCTTTTTATATTATTTATATAGTATATTAAATATATTATAAATAATAATAATAAAGTAGTAATTTTATAGTAGTGTGCTCTCTCCTAGTTCTCTAAAATACTTAAGAGGGGCAATAACTATATTTAACTTATTTAACCTCTTTTTTATTAATTTAACTTATTTAGCCTCTTTTTTATTAATTTAACTAGTTATACTAAATTACCTAATTCACTACTATTTTATATTATTTAGTATTAAATTCCTCTCCCTCTTATACCTCTAAAAACTCCCTCCTTCCTATAATAACCTCCACTTCTAATTTCTCCCCCTTATTATTTCTAGCCCAAATCTCCCTTTTATAACCTTATTACTATTTAATAAATTTATTAATTAATTTATTATTATAATAAAGGTTAGTACCTTCGGGGAAATAGCCTTCTACTAGTAAGCAAAGATCTAATAGGATTATTAATTAACTATATTAGTAGCACCTAACTTTTCTAAGCCAAAACAGTATACATTAAGTCCTTTAGACTACTTAAACTACTTTACTAGTTTACTTATTATTATCCCTTCTTATTAGTATTTAACTAAAATATATAATAGGTATTAACCCTTAAGCTAAATAATTATTTATTAATTTACTTTCTTATTTATTATTTATTATTATTTTCCCTTAACCTAATTAATAACTGTGATAATTCCCTCTTTAGGAAGGACCTTTTAACCCCTTTTAGGGACTAGTTAGCTAAGTTAAATCCCCTTTTTAGGAAGCCCCTTTTTAGGCTAGAAATACTAAGTTTTCCCTCTTTAAGAAGCCCTTCCAAGGAAAAAACAAGTATTATAAAAACCCCCTACTCTTCTCTAATACCCCCTCCTTATAAAATTCCCTATTTAGGAAGCCCCTCTTTAGAGTTAAAGACTAAGTTCCCTTTTAGGAAAACTAAGATTCCCTTTTTAGGAAGAAAAGTAATAACTAGAGTAGGTAAATATATTTAAGTTTAGTATTTATAATTTATTTACTAAATAGATTAACTCCTAATAACTATAACCTAGGGAAAGTATTTATATTTATAATATTAATATTAATTTACTTATAATTTATCTCCTTTTATTATTCTTCTAAGTATTATATTAATTACTCCTAATACCCCTATTAACCTAGTATACTAAAAGTTCTTAATCCCTATTCCTAATAAGTTTAAAGGCCTTATTAACTACTTAATATATAGTTATTTATATACCTTTAGTAATAAGAAAATAAACCCTACTAAGATTATAAGTTTTACTACCTATTATATTAGTATATTTATTAAATAAAACTTATAAAGTAAGTAATTATAGTCTAACTTTAAGAATATCTTTAAGGACTATATAAATACCTTTAAATATATAAATAGTTTTATAGCTAAGACTCTTTAAAAGTTCCTCTTATATAAGAGTATTTTTATTAATTATAATAGAGGTTTAATTAAGGAAAACCTTACTAAGACTATTACTAAGCCTAATTATTACTTATAAACTTAGAAGGACTTTAAAACTATTAAAAGTACCTATCCTAAGTTAATAACTTATAAAAATAAAAACACTAAATTCTACTAAGAACTAATAAAGCCTATTAATTAAGAAGAGATAATTATTTCTAATATTATTACTTATTCTACTCTTCTACTTTAATTCCTCTCTATAAAAGTAATAAGACCCTTATTAGCTTTAGTTTCTCCTACTTATATCCCTTAAATTCTCCCTTTAGCTACTACTATTCCTTAAAATGTCCCTATAAGTTAAAATATTAATTAGAACCTATTTATAATATTTGAACCCTAAATTACTCCTCTAATTAAATAATATTCTATACTCTATTATTTATAGCCTATTTTAGACCCCCCTATTTCTTATTAACTTAGTATTCTTACTAAGTTTTATATTAATAAAAGTATAAAGTATAATAGTAATAAATTAAATATTATAAATATAAAACTTATTATTTTTAAGAATTATTATACTAAAGTTAGTATTACCCCTAACTAATATACTAAAGTCTTCTCCCTTATATTAAAAGATAATACTTAAGATTTATATTATTATAATATTATAGAAATAGTAGTTTTACTAACTTTTAGTTAAATAATTAATAATATAAAGAGTTATTTTAAAATAAAGGAGTTTTAATTAACTAATAAGATAATATAGTAAAATACTATATTTACTAACTTCCTCTATTAATACCCTAAAAAGCTTAAATCTAAGGTCCTTAAAATATTATTTAAAACTCTTATTACTTTAAAACTTATACTTAGCCCTAAGTTTAATAGTAAGTTATTATTAAGAAATAAGGTTATTAAAGCCTACTAAGGAATATAGGAGTATGAGCTTGCCCTCTATAACCCCCTCTCTATAATTTAGGGCCTCTTTAATTCCCTTTAATCCACTATTAGAATAGCCTTGTGAATAAATAATAAGTTATCCTAATTTATTACTAATTATAATAACTAGGAAGAGTATAACTAAATATATATAGATAGATATTTTTAGAGTAATAATAACTAGAACTTTAGGGGAAGTAATAATTATAAATTTTAGCCTTATTCCTATAGAGATTAATTAAATTAATACTACCTAATATATAGAAATAGAAGTAATTCCCATAATAATACAAGAAAGTAATAAACTTATAACAAACTAGGGTACTGAATATGGAAGTACCCTAAAGCTAAGAAAATATTAGGATTTAGTAAGTTTAAGTCTAAGTACTCTTAAAATATAATAAAAGATAAATTTAATACTTTCCTTATTTATTATAAAAGTAATAATAATACTAATAGTATAAATAATAATAATAGTAAATTTAACTCTAATAATAAGGTATAATAGTACCTATAATACTATTA
>JAXISO010000451.1:0-22757 GCA_036785465.1 Colletotrichum agaves | reverse complement strand
AAATACTATTTATTTAGAATTAAGAAGGGAAAAGGGAAGTTTCCTATAATAAATAAAAAGTCTATATATAAGGGGCCTATTAGGGGCCCACTAGAGAAGTACTAGGTAGGGATTAAGTGAGTAAGTACAGGCAAAGCCCGGGCTAATATTATCCGGGCATAGCCTATAATATTAATAAATACTTTAGAAAATTATAACTTAATTATATTTTATTATATATTAATAAATATAATAAATTATTACTTTATATATTTTACTTTATATAATTATTATACTTATATTAGTAATATATAGAACTTTAAATTAGTATATTATATTATAAATAATATAAATATAATATATATATTTATATTTATAATATATTAAATTTATAAATAATATAAATATAAATATATATATTTATATTATTTATATTAGCCCCACTAATATAAATACATGTATTTATATTAGATATATTTGTATTTTTAAAAGACTCTACTACTAGGTACCTTAGTTAGGCCCTGATAAGCCTAATAGAGTATATATACTAAACTTATAATTATACTTCTAATTAATATAATTAAGCCTTCTTTAAATTATTTAATTTTATATATATTTATATATCTACTATAATTATAAATCTAGCTCTAATTACATAATTTCTTCTCTAAACTCTACCTCTAAACTAAAAATTATTAAAGTATATAAGAGAAACTTTATTTTTTCTTTTTACCTTTATTAAATATTTTAATAATTAATATTTATAATTATTATAAATACCTTTACTAATAAACTATTATTAATTATACCCCTAAAATAAGTAATATTCATCTAATTTAATAAATATCTTTCTAATACTATATTTAATTCTAGGAAATTTAAGAGAAACTTAAGCTAGACTTAAAACTATAAAAGAAATCTACTATAACTAATAATCTACCTCCTAGTATTAAATTATATACTACTAAAGAAAAAAAGAGTAATATAAATAATAATACTAAAAAGTCTTTACTATTATAGGCCTAAGCCTTAGGGCTTATATATAGTGGCTAGAGTGGGCCCTATTAGGGAGTCCTATAAGGACATAGTAGAGTTTATATACTCTATATAAACTCTTCCCTTTCCCTCCTTAAATTTAGTATAATACTATTTTAGTACTATAGAGTTACTATCCAGTAACTTGCCTATAATATTACTAAACTTCCTATCTAGAATTACTCTAGTAAAATAATAATAGAATAAATAAATAAAGTAATAAACATAATAGAAATAAATACTAATACACTAACTCCTTAAATAGAGACTATAGTAAATTAACTATAATAAAATACTTAGTAGAATACCTAGTAAAATACCTAGTAAAATATATAATAGTATATATCCTAGAACTAGCTTAATCTCCTTATAGAGGAGAACTAGATCCTTTATTAGGCCTTAACTTAGTTTATATAGTAGTAGAAGACTATATTCTAGAAAGTATAGTCTAGTTAGGCTAAGTAAAAGCCCCTCTTAGTGGGAGCCCCTTTTAATAATAATACCCTCTATTACTTATCCTAAAGAATAATAATATAATATAAGTTTATAATTAATTATAATTTTATTAATAGTACCTAGGACCTTTAGTAGTTCCTTTAAATTAACTTATTACCTAAAGTCTAAGTTTATATAAATAACTTTTATATAACTTAAAGCCTATTATAATAGTGCGTAAATAGGCCCCTGCGGGGCTCAAGGGTGCGGCTACCCTTTACACGCGCCCCCATTGCACTATGCGCACAAAAGGAACATGTTAAATTTGGTGGGCGGTTTCTGCCGCCCTTCACCGCCGCGCGAGATCCGTAAAAGGGGCTCGCGCAGGCGCTGCCAAATTGCGCGCACTCTCTATGAATAATACCATCAATCTCTCCATCATCAATATTAATATCACCCACAATTCAACAATTAACAGTCTGATTCGTGTTACTAGCTATTTATAACTGTGCAAAATCTACTCTACTACTCCCCTCTTAATACTTAGTTAGTTGCTTACAGTATTCAGTATACATCACAGCGAGAAGTCGATCCACGCGAAGCTATTGCTGAAGCTCGCCGAGTTATACCTACAGTATACAACCTCGAACTAATACCTGCCAAACGCGTCCGAACCCTCGAGCAGAGAGGGATAAGTAGAGGTGCTCACGAGCAACAAATAAGAGTTCGCTGCCCAGCCTGTAACCGGCGTGGCTATGGCCTTAAACGCTGTTATTATGTGGCTGGAGGTCCTAATGGCTAGGAGCCTAAGAAGGAGGTCCTTGACCATATCGAGATTACCTGACAAAGTAATCCAACCCTTGATCGTGAGCTGCGCGAGGTTCAATAAGGAAGTAGCCTATAAGGCCACCTTGCCGCGCTGATGAGGGCTGTGCCTAAGAGGCCACCTTACCACGATATAGGAAGAGCTTTTGTGCTACTTATTAGATATAGGAGCTTATTAAGGAACTTAAGGTGTACTAGGATAAACTCGCGGAAGATCCTATAAATAATATAACTCTTTCCTACCTATTAAGGAGGTTTTAATAAGAGTAATAAGAATTAAGTAATTAAATTTATTATTATATATATATATAGAATTACTATTATATTTAAAAATATATAATTCTCTTTATAAATTAGGCCCTAGGAGGGTCTAATCTAGGGGGGTATATTAAATTTAGTAAGTAGTTTCTACCACCCTTCACTACCGCGCAAGATCTATAAAAGGGACTTATATAGGCACTATTAAATTATATATACTCTTTATAAATAATACTATTAATCTCTCTATTATTAATATTAATATTACTTATAATTTAATAGAATAGAATATTTAAAATAAGAGCTCTAAATATAGCTATACTTAAGTAGCTACACTATAATATTATCCCCCTATTCACTAGTAATTATATCCACGCGACTTATACTCTAGTAGGGATACTTAGTACCAGTATATAGTACCTAAGTCCCACACCCCCAGGGCCCTATATAGGTTTATACACTATAGTAGCCCTATAAGCCTATATTAAGCCACAAATACCTATATAGAGCAGGATTCAAATATATAACCCTTAGGTTATTGTTCTAAATATAGTGTAATGGCGCGTAAATAGGCCCCTGTGGGGCTTAAGGGTGCGGCTACCCTTCACATGCGCCCCTATTACACCATGCGCACAAAAGGAACAGGATATTCAGAACGAGAGCTCTGAATATAGCTGCACTTAAGTAGCCACACCATGACATTACCCCCCCATTCACTAGTAGTTGCGTCCGCGCAACTTACACTCTAGTAGGGATGCTAGGTGCCGGCGTGCAGTACCTAAGTCCCATACCCCCAGGGCCCTATCTAGGTTTACGCACTGTAGTGGCCCTGTGAGCCTACATTGAGCCGCAAATGCCTGTGCAGAGCGGGATTCGAATGTGTGACCCTTGGGTTATTATTCTGAATATAGTGTAATGGTGTGTAAATGGTATCAAATTCAGGGGGCGCTTGTTCATAGAATAGTTAGTCCGCGACTCATAGTTAGGAGACTTGCGAGCCTTATATCTCCGTATAAAATTTATATAATTCTAGAGTAATAATAATATAATATAAAAATTATTAATTTTAATAATTAATAGTTTAATAAGTATTATAAGTATTAATTATTTAAAATTTCTATTATATATTTTATAATATTATAATACTCCTAATATTTATAATAATAGTATTAATCTCCTAAATTACTAATAAAACTCCCCTAAATAGCTTAAAGGACTAGGTACTCTAGATTAAGAGTATTAAGTTACTTATATATAATTATAGAGTCTAGGAAGTAATTAATCCTAATAATAATATAAACTCTATAATTTTAAACTCTTAATATATTAAGCTCACAAGGAAGCCAGAGCTTCCAAAGCTATCCAACTATCCTTAAGTATATACCCAGGGCACCTTATTAGCCTTAGTAACTCCCTTAGGAAATAAGGCTAGGTTTATACTTAGTAGGGAAGATAACTAGCCCTATATATAATCCATAGTAAATATATTAATTGTGAATTAAGAGCTCTATAAGGAAAGAAGGTCTAAATATACTTTTTAGGCTACTATATAGAATAGTATAATAAAGGGAATCCGCATTATTCAGGATCATATCCACAAGAGTATAAGCCCCGAGCTTAGAACTTATTACTATTATACTAAGAAGAGCCTTAATATTTAGTTTTATAAGCTTAAATAATATATAGACTATAACTCTTAGGAGAGAAGAGCTTAAGTAATTATAGAATACTAATTTATATTAGTATACCCCTATTAAAAATACCTTAATATTAAAAGGGATTTAGAAACCTAAATCTCCTATTAAGAGAGTACTTTCTATAAGGCCTTTATAAGTAAGATACTCAATATATAATCCATGGATTTATAGTTTCTAGAATTTTATAGGGCCTTAAGTTAGAGTTATATAGAGTTATAAGTATTTATTTACTAAATTAGGAAGAGTGGAGAGATTTATAATAATACTCTTATAATAAGTATAGTAATTATTAATCTCTAAGAATTTTTATTTAACTATAATAATACTTAAGGGAAGGGAAAAATAACTTATAAAGCCTTTGGACTAGTCTTATAAATTTATAAGAAGTTAACTAATATAGCTAAGTACTAAGGCCCTACTTCTAATACTTTAAATAGAGGAAAAGGTTAAGGGTGAGTAAAGACTCTTACTAGTAATTACTAAAAGTAAGAAGAGTTAATTTTAGACTCTCTTATAATAGGTAAAATTACTTATAAGATTTATTAAATATATTACTTACTCCTAAGGTATTATTATATTAATAAAATATTTTATTTAAAAACCTAGAAATTAAATTATAGAATTTAAGTAGTGCTTAAGTACTGTATGGAGAGTGACTCTAACTTTATAAAGTATATTTAAAAAATTATAGAGACTTTAGTCTAGCCTAATTAATTATATAGAAGGTTAAAAGGTTAAGTAGGAGTAGTTTTTATAATTTAGAAGTATTATATACTTGTGAACTCTGTAATTCTGGACTTAGGAGTAATAATATATATTTTTAATAACTCTTACTAATTTATAATTTTAAGAATAGCCCTATTAGGGGACTTTCTATAGGTAGGGACTTAGAGAGTTCTAATTAAGGCCTATAGGACTACTTATATTTATTTAAAAGGGCCTAAGGGGCCTATTATACTCTAACTTTATAATATAGTACTTTATATAGGCTTTATAAGTAACCTAGTATCCTTTTAGAAGTTTTATAAATAAGGAATTTAGTGGGATATAAGCTCTAGTAATAATTATATATATTAAGTGGACTAGAGCCTATTATACTCTCTTAAGTATATTAATAACTAATATATACTAGATTATTGGCCCCTATATAATATAGTACTTATAGTAATTGTCCCTTTACTTAAGCCTACTCCTAATAAACTCCTAAGGTTAAAGAAAAAGTATAAGTTTACCTCTAAAATTATTTAGAGACTTATTTAGGGCTCTGCTGAGCTCTGGTATTATAAATTAGGCTACCTAGGACTAGAGCCTATTAAGTATATTATAAATATAATAAGGGGTATATAGGTATTTATAGGTTTTATAAATATAAAAATAATTAATTGTGAGGTGTGTAGGATAGGGAAGATATATAGGATAGTTTATTGAATTCCCAAGGAATTTATAGCCTATATAAAACTAGGTAAGAGGCTTATAATTAATTTTTATAACTATAAGTAGGGCTATAGAGGAGTAACTTTATTAATAATTATAGTTAATAGAGTTATAGGCCTTGTATAGAACTTTTACTTATTAAATTATAAAATAAATATACTTCTTAGTATAATTAAAGAATTCCTAGCCTATCTCTAAAATATATACTATATATAAGTAAAGGAGATTAAGGCTAATAATAAGATTTATAAGTATAAGTATATTTAATTTATAATTTATAATTAAGGTATTAAATCTAAGTTATTTATTCTAAATATTTAAGCCTAAAATAGGGGGGTGGAGTAAATAGTGGTAGTAATAAAGGAGTAAGTTAGAGTAATAGTTATTAGTGTGAAACTCCTATTTATTTTATAGCCTAAGATTATAAAGGCTATAGTATACTTATATAATTATATACTCTCTATATTCTAAGGTTAGAGGATACCTTATAAGCTCTTTAATTAATACTTTTAGGATAATAATAATAAACCCCTAGTAAGACTTAATTTCTTGCACTTTTATATATATGGCTATAGAGTATATGTAATGATAAAAGAGGCTTAGTTTTATTAGAAGTACCTCTAGAAATTTATATTAAGGGTATTTATTAGTTTCCTTATAGGGTATATATTAAGTAATTTATTTTATATTTAGAATTTACTTAAGAGTAAGGTATTTATTATAAAAAATATAATATTTAATAAAAAGAGATTCTATAGTAATAACTTATAATAAATAATAAAGGAGTTTTATTATATAAATTTTAATATAATTTAGGAATATATTACCTAATTAATTAAGTAATTATATAATACTTTTATATAATAAGATATTAATAAAGAGGTAAATAAGATTATAGAATATATTAATATTAAATCTCTTAAAGAGACTAAGTAGGTTAAAGACTTAGCCTATAGAGCTAAGAAGTATATAGAGGTATAATTTAAATTACTCTTAACTTCTTTAAATTCTCTAAAGTCTATAGTATTTTTTATAAAGTTGGGTAAAGACCTTGAAATAGGTACTAATATAAGGGGGTGGATTTAGGACTTATTTAAGAGGCTTATACCTAAGAGAGTAACCCCTAGGATATTGTTTAAAGTAGTTTTCCTAGTAGGAAGCTACTTATATAAAGACTCTTAAGTTCTTCCTTATAAGTTAAATAACTTATTATATTTATATATAGTACCTAGTATATCTCATATAGTTAATAAGGGTAAGATAGAGGTTAATAAGAGCTTAGTATATAATAATAAGCCCTTTAGAAGTTCCTAGTTATTAGAGACTCTGGGAAAGAGTCTTAAGTATTATAATAAGTTCTCTAGAAGCTCCCTCCCTATAAGAGCTTATAGTATTATAACCTCTTACCTTTTAAGTACTTACTAAAGAGATTTACTACTTTTACTAATATTATATTAGTAATTACTAAATTAAGAAAAGTATTTTAAATTTAAGAAGAAGAGGTTAAATACCTTAAGTAAATTTTATTCTCTAGTAGAGGGCTTTTAAAAAACTAAGAAAAGCTATTTTAGAGAGTATAAATTATTCTAATTATAGGAGGAAATTAAGAAGAGTACCTTAAGAGAATACTAAGTACTTAGTTATTATTAAGTATATATTTATAAACTAAATAAATATAGGAGACTAATAAAATTAAAGGCTTATTTAATTATATAAAGTAATTAATAAGTATAAGATACTTATAATATATATATAATAACTCTTATAGGAACCTCTTTTTATACTCTTATAATTATTATAACTTAGTTTAATTTTAAGTTTCTCTAATATAATATAGTAAATATATTTATATATATACTAATTAATAAGGAGATTTATATATAAATACCTCCTAAGTATAAGAAACCTAGGAGTATACTAAGACTTTAAAAGGCTTTTTATAGTCTCTAGAGGTTATTATTACTTTAGTAATATTACCTAGAGAAGGGACTTAAAAAACTAAACTTCTTTTAAATTCCTAAAAAAGACTATTATTAGTAAAAGGGATAAATAATATTCTTCTTTTATATTAATAATTATATTTTAGTATTTTTAAAATTATATAAGGCTCTTATAAAGGAAGTAATTATTAGACTTTAATAGAGGTACTACTTTAAAAATAGAGAGCCTTTCTAGTAGTTTTTAGGAATTAAAATTCTATATAATAAAATATCTTAATAATTATAATTATTATAGGCTATATATTATAAGAAGATTAAGAAGCTCCTCCCTAAGAGTTATGAACCTTATATAAGAAATATAACTCCTATGGGATAAGTTGAGCTTCTCCTATATAAAGATAAAGTCTTAGTAAGTAAAATAAATCTCTTCTAGTATAAAGTGGGAATAATCCTATATATAATAATAATAATAAGGCTAAATATTATTTTTATAGTAAGTTAATTTACTTATTTTAATTAAAACTTAGGCTTAAAATACTAAAAGACTATTAATTAAGTTCTCTAATATTTATATAATACTTATTACCTTTATTCTAAATATAGAGTAAATCCAGGGACCTTAAGTAATATATTAAAAGTAACTTTAAATATAAGTTTTAGAGATAATATAGTTAATTATAAGAGCTCCTAGAGTTTTATAATAAAATTCTTTAGTAGGATTATAATTTAAAAGGTAAGTAAGTAATTAATAGTAATTACTTTAATAACTAAGACTAAACTCTTTATACTCTTATATACTATAAAGGAAGTACTATTTATAAGTTAACTTATTATAGTATTCTAAATTAGGCTCCTATTAATACTAGGATCTTATATAATTTTCCTATTAACTTAGAATAAGGCTCTAACTATTTATATTTAGTATAATAACTTTTAAATTATTTTATTAATAATAAAGGAACTTATATAACTCTAAATAAGACTAAGGTATATAAATATATATAATTACTAGCTTTATTAGGAAATTTATAAGGATTAAATAAGGGTCTCTTATATTCCCTTAATTAAATTAATAGTTAATAGACTTATTAAGGTACTCCTAAAGTAGTTATTTAAAGTCTTTTAAATATAATTAGGACTTAAAAATAAGACTTAAGAGCTTAAATATACTTAGAAGGTTAAATTTAAGAAGAATAAGGAAAAGTAAGTAAAACTAATATAATTAAATAATCCCTAAAAAATAGAATTAATAAATAACTTTATAAAATTAAGAATTTTATAATAAAGGAATAATAATAAAAGAGTAAAAATAAGAGCTCTATTATAAATTTAAAGCCTAGAAAGCTAAGGGTATTTATAAGTATAAAGCCCCTAAAAAAGCTATAAAAAATTCTACCTAAGTTATAGCCTATAATAAGAGAAATAAAAACTACTTATAAAGGGTATAAGTTTAGTAACTTAAAGGTTCTTTAGTATAAATAGCCTACTTATATATATTAAATATAATATAAAGAAATTATAAGGTTAAGCCCTTAGGTATTATAATACTTAGAAGGAAATTAAGAGAATAATAAGAGGTTATAATTAAACTACTAATTATAGGAGTAACTAGAGTAGAAGTAGTAGGTATAGGAAATAGGAAACTAAAATTACTAGGAGAAATAAAGTTACTAAAAGGGTATAAAAGAATATTACTAAAAGGAGGGATTTCTAAGTAGGTCTCACTAGGAATAGTAATACTAAAAGTAGGAAGTACTCTAAAAATAGAAGTAGGAGTAGTAATAGTAAGAGTAATTCTAGTAAAAGCTAGGGTAGTGGGAGTAATTAGAGTAATAAGTATAATAGGGGTAATAGGGGTAGTGGGAGTAACTTAAGTAGGGGTAGGAGAGGAACTATTAAACTTTATTATTATAATTACTTACTTAGAATTAATACTAATCTTCTAAGCTATTTAAGTAGTTTTTATAGTATAATAAAGTTTATTTTATTTTATTATAATAGCCTAAAATAGAAAATTAGTAAAACTTAAGAGAGAAAATAAGAATTTAGAATATATATAATTTTTAAAGTATATAAATTAGTATAGAGAATATAAAGCTCCTAATAGAGGTAAATAATAATAAAAGTATTATTTTAGTAAGTATTATTATATATATAGTAATAGTAGTATTTATAAGGCCCCTTATAATATATACTAGATTTATTAGGACCCTTAATAAAGAATAATAAGTAATTAAAGTATAGGTTATACTCCTTAGTATTATTATTAATACTATTATAAAGTTTTAAGTTACCTAAACTAAAATTACTTATAGGCTTGCTCTTTTTCTTAGGAGTTTTTAGGGTACTTTTTTTAATAGTAGTCTTCTTTTTCCTCTCCTTAGTAGCCTTAGTATACTTTATTTTAGTCTCTTTAATTACTTAGTAAGTAGAATAGTATTATTTTTTTATAGAACTTTATTAGAATAATTAAATAATAAGTATAAGAGTACTAAAACTTATTAGTAGGAGTTTTATTTTTATTTTCCTCCTTATTCTTAAGGAGTATATACTTATTATTAATCTTAGGAGTATTCTTATTAACTAGAGTGAGAGTAGCCTTATTAGTTAGAACTAGTTTAATAAGGGGGGTAAGCTTAGTAATAGAATTATTAATTACCTTACTAGTAGAAATTAATTTAGTGGGGGGTATAGGAGTTTTATTAGAAATTATTATAAAAAGTAAAATAACTTAAGAAGAGTTAGTAATTAATTATATAAGTTTTTTAGTAATTTTTAAGAAAATATACTTATAATTATAAATAATTTAAAAAAGTAAGGAAAGGAAGTTAAAAATTAATAAATAGGAGTATAGTAAAATATTATTTATACTATGAATTTATATAAGGGTAGTAAGTAGTATTAACTAATTATAAAATTTAGAGAGGTTACTAATTATTTTTTTAATAATAATAAATAGTAATTATATAACTTAGTAGGTATTTATTATTATTAATATAAAGGAGAATAATATTCCTATAGTAAAAAATAAGATTATTTAAAACTCACAAAGGTATTTATAGGGGTATACTAAGTAGGTATTAATAACCCCTAAGGGGGTGTATTAAATTCAGGGGGCACTTATTTATAGAATAGTTAGTCCGCGACCCGTAGTTAGGAGACTCACGAGCCTCGTATCTCCGCGCAAAATTCGCGTAGTTCCGGAGTAGCAACAATACAATACAGAGATCACTGATTTTGATAAATAGGCCCCTGCGGGGCTTAAGAGTGCGGCTACCCTTCACACGCGCCCCCATTGCGCTATGCGCATAAAAGGAACAGGACATTCAGAATGAGAGCTCTGAATGCAGCCGCACTTAAGTAGCCACACTATAACACCTATAGTATAACTAGAATATAGAGACTTTCTTTTAATACTTTACTAAGTATTATAAGAACTCTTATTATAGTATATAGGCTTTAGAGAAAATTTAATATTTATACTAAGGGCTTAAATAGCCTTATATAGAATTTATTATAAAGTTTAAATTAGCCTTAAATTAAGTAAGTAGCTATATATAGTTAAATAATATTTAGTTAAACTATTTATAGCCTACTTTATCTTAGTATATTTACTTTAATATAATTAATTATAATATTAGTTATACTAATTATAGGGCTACTATATAATATTATAGAGAAATTATAATAGACTTAGAGATTCTAAATATAGAATTCTAATAATATTATTAAACTAGAACCTATATAAAAGGGGGGTAAATATAAATAGGGATATACTAATAACTAGGGTAGAAGTAGTCTCTACTATAATAAGCCTATTATAATACTACTAAATTACTACTACTCCCTATTATAGGAGTATAATATTAATTAATACTACTCCTATACTATTTATAATAATTATAAAGAGTATATATAGGGCCTACTAGGTTAATATATTTATTTAGTAAGCTTAGATATAAGTGGGTGCCTATATTCACTATAATACTAAGAGTTACTTTATTATAAATTATAATTTATAGTCTACTTAACCTCCCACAGCTATAATAATAAGTATTTAGGCCTTATAAGTAAATAAGGGGGTTATTAATAATAAGAGGAAAAAAGAGTAATCCCCCTAATAAGATTCCCTAGGGGGGGGAATAATATAACTACTAATAATATTACTATAATAAAAAATAAAATTAGAGAAATATAAAATTAAATAAATACCTTACCTTTTCTCACTTTTATACTAGTAAATAATAAATTCTTTATTAATATTTCAATTAATAATAATTAAAATTTAGAGTAGTAAATAAGAATTTTATAAGGGAGTATAACTTTAAAATAATTAAGTTTATAAGACTCTACTACTTAGGTATAGTCCTAGGCTTAAACCTAGAGAATACTATTAATTATATAACTAAGACTATAATTAAGTTTAATAATTAAGTATTCTAAGTACTATTTTATATTATACTAAGTATAATTTATTTAGTTATTCTTAGGAAATCTTAAATATAATATAGGGAGGTTATTCTAAACTTAATATAGAATAAAATATTTATTAATATATAAAAAGACTTCTAAATACTTATAACTAGTAGGAAATAAAAGGGAATATATATTAAGAGTTTTATTAATCCTATTAAGTTATTATTCTTTATATTAATAATTTATTAGGGGGAGTAATATAAATAATTAATTATAAGTATAATATAAATTAATATTATACTTATAATTATAATCCTAAGTTATTAAGGACCCCCTCTTATTACCTTATTAACTATATATTACTACTTTATAGATTTATTTAATAAGGAGAAGGCCTTTAATCTCCTACTATACTAGGGAATAGTAAACTACTATATATAACTCAAAAAGAACCTTAATAAATTAAAGCTAGACCTTTTATAGGGCTTATTATATAATATACCCTAGGAATATCTCTTAGAAGTATAGTAATAAGTTATAGACTTTATAAATAAGAATTAAGTTTATATAAGTTCGTCTATAATAAGAGCTTTAGTTCTACTAATTAAGAAACTAAGTGGGAAGTAGTAGTTCTATATGGACTATTATACCCTTAATACTATTAGTACTTATAATTATTACTTTTTATTATTAATTAAGAAAATATTATATTTATTATTTAAGGCTATTTAGTTTACTAAAATAGATATATATTCTATCTTTTATAGAATCCATATTATAGAGGGGAAAAAATATAAAATAGTATTCTAAATATAATTTAGCTCCTTTAAGTAGTTTACTATACTCTTTAAATTAATAAGTATACTTATAATATTCTAGTATTATACTAATAAGGTATTAAGGGGGATCCTAGATAACTTTATTATAGTATATTTAAATAACTTTCTAGTTCATAGTTATAATACTCTAAAGAATTATAAAGCTAAGGTTTTAGAGGTACTTAGGAAGTTATAAGAAGTGGGGTTTTATTTGAACTTAAATAAGTATAAGTTCTTAGTAAAAAAGATAAAGTACCTAGGGTTTATTATTAAAATAGGAAGGGGGGTATATTATAACCTACAGAAAATATAGGTAATTTATAAATAAGAAACCCTAAGAAATACTTATAGAATATAGAGCTTTATAGGTTTTATAAACTTTTATTATAACCTAGTAAATTAACTTTTTAAGCTAATAGAGCCCCTATTATATTTTATAAAGAAGAGTATACTATTTAGGTGGGATTAGGCTTATAAAGACTTCTTTAAATAATTTAAGGTTATATTTATTTTAGAGCTAATTTTAGCCTAATAAGACCTAGACTAGTTTATAGTAATAAAGGTAAATTACTCTAGTATAGTACTAGGTAAATACTTATCTTAAGTAAATATAAAGAGTATTCTCTATTCTATAGTCTATTATTCTACTTAGTTTACCCTAGTATAATAGAATTATATTATTTATAATAAGGAGTTATTAGTAATTATCTCTTACCTAAAAGCCTAGTTAATAGAGTTTAGGAGTATAATAGAGCCTTTTTTTATTCTTATAAATTATAAGACTTTGGAATACTTTATAAACTTAAGACTAATATTAAAATAATAGGCTAAATAAGTAGAGACTCTCTCTAAGCTTAGTTTTAATTTAAAGTATTATTTAGAATACCTAGCTAGTTACTTAAATACTTTATTTAGGAGGGGCTAGGATAATATTATAAAGATTTAACCCCTAATATAGGTTTTTAGGCTAATTAGAATTATAGAGGGAACTATATTTAAAAATCCTTAAGTAATTATAATTTTAGTAATAAAAACTAAGGAGTAAAACTCTATAGGGGCTAAGATAATAGAGATTCTACTCTATTATATTATTAATACTTTATTGAATAAGTATACTATTATAGTCTTTCTACTAGAGTGAATTAATAATAGAATAATAGAAACTATGAGAAGAATAATAAAAGAACTACTAAGATAAATAATAATATATATAATATAATAGTAATAATTTACTTAAATTCATAAACTAAAACTAGGGATAATAGTCTCCTTATATTCTCTGGGGTTCTATGGATTCTATTATTCCTTTTAATAATATTAATAGAAAACTTATAATATTTACCCCTCCCTAAAAAAAGTAATTAGCCTAATTAGTTATTTAATTCTAGTTATATAGTTTTTATATTTATATTCCTATTATATTCCTTAGTATACTTATATAAATCTACTTAGAGAATTTAAAGATATTACTTATATTAATATAATTAGCCTTAGTAGGTTAAGTAGGAAGATTATTAGTAGTACTATACTTAGGGGCCTTCTTTAGATTACTTATAGCCTTATAAAGGGAAGTAACTTTAGTATAGAGAGAAGTAGTCTTAGTATTAATATAATAGGTAATTATACTAAAGTATATAAAGAGAGAGCCCTTAGTAACTAAATTAGCCTTAAGTATAGTGAGGTAAGTACTAGTATTAGAGCTATTAGTACTCTTAATTTTATTAAGTCTTTTTATAATATTATTATAAATTCCTTTAGTAATTTTATTAAAGTTTAAGGTAATACTATTAATATAAGAGGAGATATTTTTAGTTTTACCTTTAATAGTCTAAATTTAATAGTAAGTAGTGAAATTAATAATTATAATATTATTAATTATAATAAGGCAGGTAATTAAAAGAAGATTAATATAGTTTATAATAATAAGAAGACTATTTTAAAATTATTAATATAATTACTTTTAATAATAAAGAATATAATAAGAACTTAAATATAAGAGAGTAGAAAGTATAAGTAAGCTTTAAAGTTAAGATATATAATATAGGCCTTCTTATAAGTATTCTAAATATAGTAAATAATATTAATAGAAAGTATAAAAAAGGTACTAAGAGTAACTTTATTAAGGAGAGTATAAATCTTTTAGAGGAGATTCTTATTAGGGTAGTAAATAAATACCTTAGTAGTATGAACTTTTAATTCTATTATAAATAATAAAGAGATTAATTTATTTTTATAAGAAGTTATCTTCTTAATTTTACTAGGGGTAATAATAATTTCTTTATTATTATTCTTATTAATATTAGTACTAATAACTTTAATAATAGACTTATTATTCTTAATATTTTCTTTATTAATATTACTAATAATTTATAGTCTCTTTTTCTCTTTAGTATTATTATTACTCTTAGTAGTTTTAAAGGTATTAATAATAGTGAATTTAGTAGTAGTAGTGGCTTTTTTAGTAGTAGTAGTAGCCTTCTTAGTAGTAGTAGTATTCTTCTTAGCCTAGGCCCTCTTCTCCTTTTTTTACTAATTATAGAATAGCTTTTTTTACTTAATTAGAGTATTAAGTATTTTAGTATTCTTATTACTTTTAATATTAATAATAGAATTATTAATAACTAGGGCCTATTATTCCTTAGTATACTTTATAATAATAGGAGAGGAGAATTAAATTTTATTTATAATAGTAATAAGTTTAGGGAGACTAGTAGTATTAAAGTAAAGAGTAATAGGGTTATAAAAAGGAAATATGTCGTGATGGCTTCACTCGTTCGCCTCACGCTGCGAGGCACGTACCACTGCACGTGCCACGGCACGTGACTATTGTCCGGGCCGACTCCTTGCTCCGTAGCAGCCTACATAAAGCGGCCCTCAGCGGCCTACGCTCTAACTCTCTTAGAATAATAGACAACGCTTCTCTAAGTCCCTTCGTACCATCCGTTACTTCACAACAAAATATAAATTTTTATTATAAAATAGTATTATACTAAGTACTTAACTTCTTATTCTTTATAATTATTAACTTAAATAGGTTTTAGGGGAAATATAGTTTAATTATAGGGGTTCTTACTTTAGGCTAGTTTATATAATTAGGCTACTAATAGGACTATTAAAATTCTCTAATACTCTAGAATATTTACCTTATATACTAATAAATTAACTATATATATAATTTTAAATAGTCCTATATATTATAGAGTCTATTTATTATTCTTTTATCCTAGGAGGTAATATTTATAGTCTAAGTATATTTAAACTTTATTACTTATATTAAACTTAATATTAGTATACTTAGAGTTATACTTCTCTTTCTATAGTATATTAATTATATTAATTAGAGTAATAGTCTTAATTTAGTATATCTCTCTAAGAATATTAAGTACTACTATGGGAGTATTAGTATTTATTATTATAGAGAGAATTATTCTAGGTTAAAAACTAAGTATAACTTTATTTAGAGAGTATTTAATAGTAGTTAAGAATAAGTTATTAAGTATATTTTATAATGGGATTAGTATATTTATTTATAGTATTTCTAGGTTTTCTAATATATAGAAGTAAATTATAATTTTAATTATTTAGTTAGTTCTCTTACTCTAACTATTTATCTAGGAATAATAGGTAGTCGAAAAGAGTAATTTAATATTAAGTAGGTTAAATATTATAAACTAAATAGTTAAAATAAACTTTAAATTATAATTACTAATAATTTATTATAATAGACTCTAATTTAGTACTTACTATACTTATAGGAATACCTTTACCTAGTTCTTCATAGTATATATTAAATAGCTAGTTATTAATAACTACTTCTTTAATAATTTATAGGTTTAGGTATTTAGGCTATTAAGCTTAGAATAGCCTAGTAGAGCCTAAAATAATTCCTCTAAGGAGACCTCTAGTATATTAATAATAAAATTAATTATTATAATATTATAGGGAACTTCTATAGTAGGAATTAATTAGAGATTTCTAGGGGGTAATTTATAATTAATTTAGTTTTCTTTATATTATGGGTAGAATATAATATATTTTATTACTAATAATTTCTTATTATATATTTAGAGATATACTAGCTTTATTAGTATATAGTTTATACTAAAGTAGTAATTCTAATTATAAGCTTAGTATGGAATTTCTTTAGTATAGTATTTTAGAATATAAAGTTACCTTATTTTATTTATTAAGTAGTAAAAAAGTAGCCCTTCCTTTATAATAGTCCATAGTACTACCCTTTATCTTACTAGTACTTATTAGGCTTATTTAGCTTACTCTTTTTCCTAGGTAGCTACCTTTAGTATTTACTACTTTTCTCTAGTTTCCTTAATTCTATTAAAATAGGTAAGAATTTTACTATATTTTAGGTTCTTAGTATAATTTCTTATAATTTTCTTAATAGGACTAGGAGTAACTAATACTTAAGTAATAACTAAGCTTTATAACTTACTAATATAGTAGGTTTTATTATTAAAATTATTAATATTTATTACCTTAGTAAGTATATTCCCTTTTTTAAAATAATTAGTCCTTTTTAAAGTTAAAAGAATAAATAATTTAAATAATATATTAGGAATTATATTAAACTTCCCTAAAATATAATAAACTAAAAGGTTAAATTATAAAAGGTAATTAATTATATTTATTAATTAAAGGTTGGCTTTATTTAAGTTAAGAATTCTTAATAAAGAGTAGGTAATAATACTATATATAATAGTATAATATGTGAGAATCTAAATTGAGTTATAATTAAATTATATAAGCTTTTTAAGTTTTTTAATAGCCTAAATAACTCCTATAATTTTAACTTCTATAACTTAATATTATTTCTCTATTAGTATTATTACCCTAGTAAGAAATAATATAAGCTAAATATAATCTTAAGTAATATTATTACTTAGGATCTCTTTACTATTCTATAGAATATCTAAGTAGAATATTATAAGGCTAAATTCTCCTTTATAAGTATTAACTTTAAAAAAGAAATACTTTATTAAATTATAGTAGTACCTTATAACCTAACTATGAAGGTTTACTTAGAGAGTATTAAAAGCCTTAATCTCTTTATTAATTAGTATAAAACTTACCTTCTAAAATTATTTTATATATATATTATAATTTAGTCTAGTAAGAAGAAGATTCTTATTATAAAGTTTTATTAAAAAGTTAGTCTTCTTCTATTATAAAAGTATAATAATAATATTAAATTATAAAATATTTTTATAGAGTTATTCTATTATTTTAATATATTTTTTAAGATTATAGAGATTCTTAGGGAATTTAAGTTACTAAAAGGCTATAATTTAATTCTCTATTCACTTTATTCTATCTCTATTAATTATATAATTAAGAAGTTTTACTAATTTAAATTTAGTAAATAACTTTTTTAATAAAATATAGACTTAATTATTATTTAGAATTTTAAGAATAATCTTAAAATACTAGAAATATTCCTCCTTACTACTACTAAAAATCATAATATTATTAATATAGACTTATATAAAGTATTAATATTTATAAAATAGTTTATTTATAAAGTATTAGTTAAAAGTAGGGGAGTTCTTAAATCCTATAAAAATAATATTAGAAATCTTAATACTATAGGGACTAATTACTACTATTTTATTATAGTACTTAGAGTAAATTAGTAGTTAGTAGAAAAACCCTATAGTATTAACAATTATAATTCTCTTAGTACCTTGGATTATATTTATAATATTATCCTAATCTAGAAGAGGGTAGGTAATTATAATAACTTATTTATTAAGAGGGTAAAGATTTATAATAACTTAGGGCTTTTTAATATTCCTAACTTCCCTCTATATAATAAGAATTAAATAATATAGAGGTACTAGGGATCTATTTACTTAATTTCTTTTCTCCTCTAAATATATTTTACTATAAATTTTATTAACTTCCTTAAGACTTTTATAATTTAAGGAGTATACTCTTATTAGTATTCTCTAGTTTTACTATTTATTAATAAGTTTAATCTTTATATAATATTATTAGGTATAGAGATAATTCCCTTATTATAATAAATATTATATTTCTTAAGTAGGGACTTTAGTAATTCCCTAAAGGCTAAATTTAAATTATAAATTTTAATACTATAAGTACTAAATATTAATAGTACTCTACTAAATTTCTCTAAATTATAGTCTAGGATTTCTAACTTTAGAATCTTATACTTATTAGGGGTTAGAATTAGCTCCTCTACTAAGTTACTATTAATATTCTCCTATATTATAATATTATAGGTATTATTATTATTAAGTTCTATAGAGTTATAATCTTTATTAATAATTATTATTATATTTCTAGTTATCTCTATAGTTATTTTACTAATTTATTACCCTATTATTATTTATAATATATTAGTTAATATATTATAAACTAGGGTAATCTTTAGAGTATTAATATTAATAGTTAAGTTAATAAGAAATATATACTTAGTATAAAAGTACTAGGTATCCTTCTTAAGTCCCTTCACTTATAATAGAGGCTTAAATATAATAGAGATAAAGGCCTTAGACTTAAGGGGAATTTTTACTTTATAGGTATTATTTACTCTCCTAGTAATACTTAATTTTCAGTAATATATTATAGGTACCTCTATATTAAATACTAAGTAGAATTCTATAATAAATTTTATAAAGTCTACTAAAATCCTATAATCTTTATAGAATAGTATTCCTAGTAAAAGTCTAGTACTAAGGTTATTAATTACTCTTATAGTAATAATTATATATATATTAACTTAAATATTCTTAATTTTATTAAGAATATAAAAGTTAAATATAATCTTCTCTATAACTTAAAATATTAACTCTATAGTTACTATTTTCCTTAGTTCTATAGTATAGAATATTAAAATGGGGTGCGGACCCTATGGGTGCAAACAACAACAAAACTATACCCAGAAGGCCCTCATAATGAAGCGAAAAGAAGGGTGAAAACTGCTTGAATTACTAGAAACTAAACTGCGCGCGCGAGCGCATATTTATATGCGTGTGGGCTTACGTAATCGCGGCTTTCACGGGCGCGCGAACGCCCTGCCCTATCTCAATCCTCCCCAAAGCCGCGAATGCGGAAGCCACAAAAAAAAGGCTCCACAGGACGAAAAAAATTCCAGACTTGAACCCATAACCTCTGTAATACACTTATCCAGACCTATACCCCTATACTATAGGACCTCCCTATTACTTATACCCTTCTGTGGTATTTTTCTGCACATATAGCGTACATCGCAGTATATGGACTTCTCATTGTCAGGTATATCTATCTTAGCGGCGCATACGGCGCAGCGAAAAAGCTAGATCTTTCGGGCCCCGCGGGCAGCAGCAGGCTGTGGTGGGCGTGGTGAAGGGCTGCGGCGGCGGCGGCGGCGGCAGCAGCAGGCATATAACAGTGGTGGCGGCAGTAGTAGCAAGCGCAGCGGCGGGCGCGCAACATAGCAAAATAAGCATAATAATAATAACTACAGCGAGCACACAGTATTAGGCGCAGCGAAGGGCCCAATAATGGCGTATTGGCGGGCGCTGTAGAGGGCGTAACTAGGCGTAACTTAGCGCGTATATCTCGTCTAGCGGCAGGGATGATACATTGTATTATGTTGAAGGCGGCTCATTTATATAGTATAGAAGTGTACCTCTCTTAAGCACTCCCCTAGAAGAATACTTAAGAGAGATCCACCTCTAGGATACTATTAAAATGGGGTGTGGACCCTATGAGTATAAACAATAATAAAACTATACCCAGAAGGCCCTTATAATAAAGTAAAAAGAAGGGTGAAAACTACTTGAATTACTAGAAACTAAACTGTGCGCGCGAGCGCATATTTATATGTGTGTGGGCTTACGTAATCACGGCTTTCACGGGCGCGCGAACACTCTACTCTATCTTAATATTAAGTTAGTTATAAATCTTATAATTTAAGATTTTTTAATAAGAATTATACTTTTACTAGTATTAATATAGACCTTCTCTAGAGGGCTATTCTTATTTACTTTAACTTAAATATATAAATAAAATCTCTTAAGTACTTTTATTTACTTATAAGCCTTTAGAATTATATTAATAACTTAGTTTTTATTAAACTTTAGTATAGAAATAGGTAAGTTATTATTACTATTATTAATAGTCTAGTTAATATTTACTAGGCCTAATATTTACTTATTAATTTATTCTACTTATATTATTTCTACTAGCTTAGTTAGCTCTAGTAGAACTTTAATAATATTTTTAAGAATATATTTATTATTAATAAAGTAATTTATCTTATTTTTATTATTATCTTCCTCCTAAATAAATTTAGTATTATTACTTATTTATTCTAGTTAATTATACTTAATAACCTACTTCCTATTTATATAAGTTTGTGGGTTATTAAATAGTTTTTAGTTCTTTTAGTTAATATACTTATTACTTTATTAATTATAGTTATTATATTAGTAAGAATATTAATATTACGAAGGTAGCTACTAATTTTAACTATAACCCTACTAAGAGTTATTATAATTATATTAATTATTAAAGTTATTAGTTAATATTACTTCTTTAATAAACTCAGAGAAATATACCCCTAATAATAGGGCTTAGAACTATTATCTCATTATAATATATTTTTCCTCTATTATCCTAAGGAATTCCTTAATAGTATTCTTAGGTTTTAGTTTATAGAGAAATTATTAGAGTACTAGGTTTACTATGTTATAGAAAGTTATAAGGAGTTATTATATAGGTATTTAAGTTCCTATTTATACTTATTTATACTTAAAATAGCTCTAGGTAAATTCATAAATATTAGTAATACTAATAATATTATTTATAGTAAATTTCTTAACTTTAAATTACTTAAGTACTTTAACTTAAATTAGCCTAAAATATTATTAGACTATTATTTATAAGGTAATAAAACCTCCCTCTATATATTAGTATTATTCCTTAAAACTAAAGTAATATTCCTACTAATTTAAAGCCTAACTCCTTAGGAAACTTAATTAATAGAAAATAATATTTTTAGTAATATTAGGGATGGTAGCTTTAATATTAAGACTAAAAAGCTAAAAGTTAACTTCCCTATAATAGGATATATTCTAATTATAGAAAGTAATCTTCTTTTTATATTTATTATTTAGGTTAGACTAAAAAACTCTATATTATTACTAAGCTCTACTATTATAAGGTAAATATTATATATATAGAAAGTTTAGTTCTAGAGTAATAATACTAATTAATTAGGATAAATAAGTCTTAAGTAATTACTCTAAAAATTACTCTACTACTCTTATAAAGTCTAGTAAACTAATAGGGGAAATTCCCATTAGTAGGGTAACTAGAGGCTAATTCTAGAATTTTCTATAGGGGCCTCCTAGAGGTAGAAAAGTAGGAGCCCTAATTAGTAGTACTATTTACTACCCTAATCTATTTATATTTACTATAAATAGGTATAAATAATTAAAATTATTATAATTATTTAGAACTTATAATAGGGCTAATATAAATTTTTTATTTATTATTTCTAAAGCCTAATTTATCTCTATTAGGGGTTTTATAGGTCCCTTATAAGATTAATTAATAGGAGTAATAGTTATTAATCTTACTAGTACTCTAAGAGATTAACTTAAAACTAAGGAACTTTACTAGTTTAGTAAGGTATTTAACTATAATTCTATAAATTTATTCTAAGTAATATAAATTCTCTTCTTATTACTAAAAGTACCTAGAAATATTTATATTTTAAAATACTCTCTAAAGTAAATAAATTCCTTAGTTATAGTATTAAGAATCTTATTATAGAGATAAGACTTTATAGGGAATCTATTATATTCTCCTACTTATATTATAAACTATATTAGATTATTATAATTAATATTAAATTTATTGATTTTAATATTTATACTAGTATAAGTAATTAC